>OOFB01037356.1:12408-33385 GCA_900323305.1 Trachyrincus murrayi
AGGAAAAACAGAACAATGAAAGTGAAAGTGTGAAATGTGAGGTAAGAGATAGAAAATATAGGATGTGAGTGAGTGAATGAATGAGGAGGAAGGGAGACCCACATGTAATTGGAAACAGACAACAAGAGAGACATAGACAGGCAGAGGGAGAGAGAGAGCGAGAGAGAGACACAGACAGGCAGAGAGGGAGAGCGAGAGCACAATGTGATTAGACAGAAGGTCTCTGATGTGTCAGAAATGACACCATGATTTACGGCCAGACACGTACTTGTGTGAGTGGAGAGAGGGAGAGGGAGAGGGAGAGAGATAGAGAGATAGAGAGACAGAGACAGAGACAGAGAGGCAAAGGAATTGATGGAGAGAGATGGCTCTATGGACACTGACCTTTCCATCCGGATGGCCTCAGTCTTCCGGAGCTTCTCCTCCCAGGTTTCATTGAGCTCAGCGATGATCTTCTCGGATTCCTGAACACGGAGCAGACGGTGATGAGCTACAAGACTACATGTATCAAATTCAAAGCCAAGTCAAATTTCACGAAAGCGAGGATATTTTCTTTAACGTTGTAATATCTCGGATATCATTTTTTTTAATGCAACACAGATTACACTACACCATAGTTGAGTCTGTACATTAGGACCTGCTTATCCTGGCTTTACCTGAACTAAGAACACGACGGCAACTAAAGCACTACAGCATTATCATTATATAACCACTATCCAACATCAAGTGCTTCAAACAAATACATACATTTTTCATACAAATCAATCAGTGAATCTTGCGCAATATCATCCATAAACAGAATTAAACCATATTCAGATCATAAATATATGATCTGAAAGATATCTATAAATGAATCAGTATTGTGCATACTTCCACGTAACCATTACACGTCGCTCTAGCCATGACGACTGGATCTATTTTGGTCAACATTTTACCCGTATCTGCGTCGACACCTGACGTCACGGCAACACAGATATACCGAGCCCCCTGGTAACCATGGAAACTGCAGCCCCTAACGGCCGACGGCGAGCACCCTACGTGTGTACGCATCTAGTGAGCACGAAGTTGACAGCGAGTGAGAGTGAGAGAGAGAGAGATAACTCATGCTAGGCTAGATGAAGGTCGATGGCTGATTTGCAGCGGTAGTCTCAACAATAGTTGGATGGATTGTCGTTGGTCTGTTCACGGTGTGCTACAGCTGTCCAGGATGTATTGTTTGTTTGTCGTTTTCAAAAACTGCCAGTCACGGTTATATGTGAGAAATGTGGCGACATCTCATTTCTCTTGTATGGATTAATAAAGATCATCAGGTCGTATCGAATACTTCCACCGCTTTGTAATTGATTGGACCACTTCTCCCTCCAGCGCTACGTGCTAGCGGTACGATGCTATGGGATTCTGGGTGGTTTGTAAGGCGGACGGCGGCGATGACCCTGCTCACCTTCAGCCTCTCGATGGCCTCCTCTCCGCCCGGGGTGGACATGATGCGCTCCTGGATGCTGGTGACTGACTGCAGGCCCACCTGGCTGCAGAGTGAGCCCGAGGAGGGCGAGGCGGTCAGGGAGCCAATAGGGGCTGTGGAGAAATGGCCAGGCCGTTGGTTCTCTGAGGCTAGCAAGTACCTATGCTCATTGTTCTGCATGTCTTTCAGGTCTAAGGCCGATGGCAGGAGACACGCGGCAGGTGGAGGGTGAGAGAGACAGAGACAGAGAACGATAAAGAGGTAGAGAGAGAGAGGTAGAGAGAACATCCAAAAAAAGGAGAACAGGAAATGGGGAGGGAGAGAGAAAGAGGAGGAGAGTGTAAGAAACACGTTGCACTTCACAGAGAATAAGACAGACAAATGGACGGGAGAGCAGTTTTCACCCCAGGTATTGTTGCCGCGAGGCGGTGTGACTGTGAAGCTTGTCTGCTAATTGAACTTCCTGAAGAAATGCATTAGCCGTTAGCTTAAAAGCTATTAAGACGGTCTCCAGAGGATGCAAATCAACTGGCTCTACTGATATCTTACTCTGGGCTGTGCACTATAATACGCTGACCGCTAAAACTAACCACTTTTATTCAGTGGAATATCAGAGAATAGTACGTAGGTGTGAGCGTGTAATATCATGATATCCCCGCGTGAAAACTGCTTTCATCTTGTCGAGTGGGGGATGGGAGGGAGAGAGCCACGCAGGAAGGACAGATAAGAAGGGATGATAGAGATACATGCCACACACACACACACACACACACACACACACACACACACACACACACACACACACACACACACACACACACACACACACACACACACACGCAGGCATGCCCTCACACCTTAAAATAAGCTGAGGTTTTTAGAGAGAAGCTCAGCCGTCCTGAACTGCTGATGAACCACAGACTGCAGCTCCTTCTCACCTCAGTAGAGATGAAACCCTCAACCGGTTTTCATCTTTCCACTGCACACATTTTGCATGCATAGCTTGTATGTGGTAACACTTGGTTCCATCCACTTCCAACTGTCAACACACACATTTGACATTAAGATTAAAAGATTTTTTATATACTTTGTTAAGTATAAGAAAGATTTGACATTAAGATTAAAAGATGAAGGATGTCTGATTTTTTTGTGCAATATTACAGTAGATAGAAATATTAGAGATAATTATAGATAATTTCATAGAAAAAAGTTGTATAACAGTATATACATGTAGTAATATATATATCATATATTATATATAATTAATATATGAATATATTATATATATAATATGAAAATTAAAGAGGACATTAAATTGCATTAATCGCCAGCATTATTGTACATATAATTGTCTTGTCTTTATTGCTTTGATTGTATGCTACATCATTATTCTCAAGGACACCGTGTAAAGAATATAATATAATATTGCATAATATCTTACCCAATGGTCTATTAAAGAAGCTTTCTTAATTACATATTTTTTCTTAATAACGATATTTTTGAGCTTCATTTAAATTAACCAAGCCAAAATCTTACATCCATTAATGAAAAGTTCCCCTGTGATATAGCTATTATAGGCATGTAGATGTTGGTATGAATTAAATATATTATGTGGCCCTGATAGTTTAGCAAAACATACCCAAAAGGTTACAGCTCCAAGATGGCCATGGCAGTTATTAATACTTCAACATGACTTTAGTCGTTTATTATTCATCACAGTCCAGAGACGTTTCCCTTTTCACGGTTTCTGTACTTCTATCTCTTTTGTTTGTCTCGTTGTTTTTCTTTTACTTTAACTCTTTAACTCTAACTATCAAACTGGGAGAGGTCTAATATGAACCTGCACCACCGACCTGCGATTTGGCTCGCTCTCTCTAAAACAAACACAAAGGCAAACTGTGAAGATTCTTGCTCCATTTTCATTGCATTAGATCATCTCATGTATTTTTAATGCACTATAGATGTGCTTCTATGCTCAATCTATGCACATACATCGTCTTTGTGTAACGTGAAAATAGAGGAACTCTCACAGGAATAAACACATCTTTCTTGCTGACAAACAAACCAAGATTTGTCTTTGCCATGTGCAAACGAAGACAAAACATGTGAATCCTTCTGTTATCTGTGTGTGTTCAAGATAAGATAAGCATGGGTTTAGGTCTCTAAAGGGTGAGAATATTGTTTTTTTCTCATGTATTGATCTATGAATTGATGCAAGAGTTTGAGTATTGATTTTTGACTTTAGTTTTCCACAGGGTCAGAAACATCTCAGTAAATAATTTATGAAGTTACAATAAACCAACTTTTTAGTTAAAGTAAAATATTCACACGTTTTGAGTCAAAATATTTATTTTAATTTTTTTTTCTTCAGATTTCAACAGATCAATGCTTTGTTTGTTTTGTTGTTCAATACATGTGAGGGCCAATTAAATGAGTTAAGGTTCTACGGTTCCCCCTATATTTCCATTGTATTCACATTTATTTCTTCAAAGTCTTAAATATAGAAAGTTTCCACCTTTAATTATTATAGACATTTTGCAATGCTATGTGGATTGGTGGTGGAATGTTATATTGTGGTGTGGTTAGGGTAATGCTCTGCTATGGAAATAGTACTGTATGATATGGTACAGTATGGTATAGTAGGGTTTGGTATGGTACAGTATGGTATGGTAGGCTTGGTATGGTATAATATGGTACAGTATGGTATAGTAGGGTTTGGTATGGTATGATATGGTACAGTATGGTATAGTATGGTTTGGTATGGTATAATATGGTACAGTATGGTATAGTAGGGTTTGGTATGGTATAATATGGTACAGTATGGTATGGTAGGCTTGGTATGGTATAATATGGTACAGTATGGTATAGTAGGGTTTGGTATGGTATAATATGGTACAGTATGGTATGGTAGGCTTGGTATGGTATAATATGGTACAGTATGGTAGGCACATATGATCCACAGATCCATGTAGTCAGACTGGTATGAACAGATGTTCCTACATCAAACCAGGCTCAGGTGCACACACACACACACACAATCAAACAAAAACAAACAAAATTAATTGGGCAAATAAGTTACATGCAGACCTCAATGACGACAATGACGGTCAAATCCCGGACATCCCACTCATCTGCATCCGTTCATCCCAGAGCAAATCACAAACCGACCGTTACAATTACGGTCAGCTCAATTCCACCATTGTTGTTTGCAGCACTAGAAGCGATGTCTTTTTTTTTCTTCTCCTTCTTCTTTCATGCGAGGAGTGTCGTAAGCCTCCAGAGACAGATCAGAGCTCGTGGAGGCCTCCATTTAATCTGGTGGCAGGCCTATTAAATACACGCGTCTGCAGTGGTTTCTTTCTAGTGGTGAGTGGGCGCTTTGGAGCTCGGCAGGCGACAGTTAGCAGCCGATTCTGGGATCAGTTTTTCCGCAGTAAAGAGACTGATGTGGCCCAGAGGAGGATGTGGATTCATGATGGATCATTGTTTAGGTTCAGGGACTCTGGGTGTGTGTGTGTGTGTGTGCGTGTGTGTGTGTGTGTGTGTGTGTGTGTGTGTGTGGTGTCATGTGTGTGCATGTGTTTGTGGTGTCATGTGTGTGTGTGTGTAGGTTTACTAGTGTTTCAGTGTTGTGTATTTCCATAGATCAAGGATGCAAGATTTGTCTCTCACCATGTAATATGGATAATATTTAAAGTAACATGATAATATTGTATTAACATACGAAAGAAGAAAACAGCCTATTCTGCCTCACTGATACTACTTCTACTACCAATACTACCAAAACGACCCTTACTTTCTACTATACTACTGCCAGTATTACTACTACTACTATTAATAATACCACTACTACTACCACCACTACCATAACCAACAACATGATTACTACTACTTCTATGCAACTATTATTAACAACAAAGTCGAAATATTGTTGGTTTGAGACATTCTGATCTTAATTGGCATTGCATTCTTTTCAGAAAAAAACATTAGTAATTTATACTAAACCAAAGAACCTAAGGTAGATTATTATACACTAGTACACTATGAATACATGTTCCAATCCATTCAACATTAAGTCTGTATTGGTGGTGGTTGTTGGGTCCTTGTGTTGAACCGTTCACAGCAACAGCAACCATGGGTTTTCATCCTCTGCAATACCACTAACCGCCATTCTGTGTACACATCCAATGGAACAACAAGCACTATGTGGTAAGTAAAAACAACTAGGGAACAATAACATAAGAAAACAGTTAGGGAGAGAGAGAGCGAGAGAGAGAGAGAGAGAGACTGAAGCCTAGGTCAAATAAAAGGAGAACCACGATGGAGGTTAAGAAATCATCCTGGTGTTTATTATTATTATTGTTATTACTTCTTATTTCTCCCGGGGAGTTGGCTGTCGTTGTGGAAACAGAGCGGAGAAGCCTCAGTGAGACAGCTGCTGCTAATTGGTGGCCTGAGGAGAGAGAAATAGATCCAACATGGCCTCCCTCCATCCTCTCTAGTCGTTTTAAAGGATTCACTCAGTACTCTCAGATTTAGTTGTTAATTCTATACTCAACTAGTATTACTTTAAAAGTTGACATAACCTGTTTAGGATGTGTCAGTATGTCTTGAAGTTTCTTTGTCCCATACAAGCCTTCTCAAATATATGCACAAGCACATTGTAGGCCTATTAAGCCTACTATTTTGTTATTATTTAAATGTTTAAAACATTTAAATAAAAAACATCCTAAAACTACTACTACTAATAGGCTACTAATACTACTACTACTAATAATAATATTAATAGTAGTAGTCGTATAACTATTATTAGTATTAGTAGCATATTATTGTTTGTATTAGTATCATTGTTTTATCATAGGCTAGTTGTTTAAGTGAGATATTTACACATCAACTTTGCTGGGTACTTTTCACTTTCTTCACTCTAACTATTTCTTCTCTTGATTCTGAGAAAAATAACCCAGATTGGATGGGTTCCTCTGTAACTGGGTTAGGCTATTATTATTTTTTTTATCTATGTTTGTTCTTTCTGTTTCCTCTGTTCATCTCTTTCATACTCCTGTTCCCTCTCTCCCCTCTCACTCTTCTTTCTAATTTATTTTTCATTTCCTTTAAGTTTTAGTTTTTTGCTTTGGAAATGTCTCTTCGCTCATCTTCAAGACATTTGATTCAATTTCTTTCTGTTGTCATGTATCTTTTTGATACAATATTCATCCCATTGTGGGTGTCCAAGGCTACAGCCCCGAATGTTTTATGAATAACCCTGGATCTAAAAAAATGAAAGTGTTTTACAAAAATAAGAATAATTAAAAAAATAGCCCCGGACCTATTCATCTGTCATTCTGATAATGCATTAAAGCCCTCGAAAATAATATGATATCGTTGTCCTCTGTGTGTCATTCAAGCAGATCTACTTCACACCAGAGTCCTGCATGGGTCTGATTTTCAAGACCCGCCCCCGCCCCGCGACGAGCAATACCGTACCCGCCCCGCCAGCCGCACATATGGCCGATTAGTTCGGCAACCTGACCCGATCATAAACTGCATATCCGCATACCTGGCTAAAAAAGTGTGGGATGGAATAATTCACTCGTAGGGGGAAATGGAAGGACTTTAAGTTTAAGGACGCATCTTTAAAGCCTCTGCAAAATATCAAAAATGCATGCATGTAAAAGTTGAGTATGAATAAACGTTCATAAATATTAGAAATGTTCAAAAAACATTTTGCTGATCAGCGCTGTGATCAGGACTGTGCGGGAGTGTCTGTTACACGCTTGATTGACATGTAGCCACGGCTCCTTCAAATAATCTTACCCAGTTAATATAACATGAACACACGGAGAAGTATACAAATGTCCATATTTGCATTGCAATAATAACCAAGAAGTAATTACCAAAAAACGACAAGCTAGAATGATTACAATTTGATTTATCATAGTTAGTTGCCATATCACCATATCCTAAAGAGAGTCCCCAGTAGACCTACATATCGGTCCAACATGGCGTTGAGTGTTTAAAAACACACTCGCTAAGCTTCAATCCTTATATGTTTTCATAATACATCCATGGTCGGTAACAGTTGATAACGGAGATTGTGCCAGGTCGCTTTCATTATAGCAAACAACTCTGTTGGCGTTTCTACATATTATATTTTAATATAGGCCCTAATGAAAAAGGGAACAGAGACAATCACCACTGTGGGATGAATTAAGCTAAATCAAGTCATACATTTAGCATTTAACCAGTTATTGTTTTTTTAATGCTTTTTCTTTATTATATAAAGCGAAGCTCACAAATCCGGAATGTAGACTGTTGATGTTTGCATACTCTGTCGTTCACGGAATGTACAGTGCATGAACTGCATATGAAAATTGTGTGTGTGTGTGTGTGTGTGTGTGTGTGTGTGTGGAATCATTTCAGAAGTGCAGGTGCCAAAATGTAAATGTTCTTCCTTTTGTCAGCCTCTCTATTTAAAGCATTGAGTTAGTTGTTTCGCTGTATTGATTTAAAGAATTTTAGAAGATGATCTCCCCATATTGTCATTCTCAAAGTAAGGCTAAATCAATGTGTAATATGTTGTCATCTGAAATTATACATTCATATGTAGGCTATCATGCCATGACACTGACCTCGGTGAATTAGATTAGATTTATACAATTAAGGAAAATAAACAGAGGAAGAAAGTAAAAAGATAGCTAGACCGCATGTAAATTACTGTGGAATAGATCACGTCCTGCCTTCATCTTCATACACGACTAATCTTTCTGTTAAAGCTACCCTGGCAAGTGTAGTACAACAGTTTGGATCTTAGGCTATATGAAGTTGTTTCGCTGTATTCAATTGATACAAATATTCACCTCCATTGACGATGGGCTCTCCATATTTTCTCAAAATTTAAATCAACGTGTAGTAGTAATCTTTTGTCATCTGAATTCCATATGCATGTATATTTAGCAGGCCACTGACCAAGGTAGGGATTCGAGAGCGAGAATACGAGAATATGAACAAGAATAAACGCAATAGCCAATTTATTTTCAAAATATTTCAGTTGGGGAAAAGGGTAGGCTACATAAACAGTAGCCTATAACTCTAGAACGAAAGCAGGGCCGTTTCTTGCTATATGCGGACTACGCGGTTGCATAGGGCCCCCAAAGCCACCAGGGGGGCCTCCAAACTGCCATTTTAGGTATGCTCAAAAAATAAATAAATAAATATATATATAGAGACTATATATAAAAAAATCTAGAAACATTATTAAGATGCTACAATGGATAGGGGAGTGTCTTGTGAGCAAATCAACTTCAACATTACACATTAACCACAACATATATATTATTGGCTTGTGTTTTTATTATTTCATATGAATGCTAGTGTCATTCATGTCTGTTGTTCTGTGCAATGGCCTAATTTATTTTATTTATTCTTTTTTTGGGGGGAAACTTACTTTTTTAATATGTTTAGTATTTATCGGTTGGAATGTTTGCCTTGATTTAGATTCCTTAACAAATTTGTTCCTAACATTTAAGATAAACATTTGAAGGAAACAGCAGCATCTGTCTCATTTATGCGCATTTGGGAGATGTTATAATGCAGATTCGGTAAATCCTGTATGATTTCAGGAGTTTTTTGATGTAGGGGAGCCCCCGTGTTTCCCATTTATTATAATTTTCTTAGGTTTAAATTGCTGCTGTCAACTTCAGATGTTTGATTTGAATTTGAGAGAAACAAAGATATTAACAGTTTTTCACAGATCTAGCCTCTTTTCCTCCTAAAGTGCACCAGGTTGATGCATTTAAATGTTAAATGCATGCCCCCGGACCACCTTAGAGGTTTTGGAATCCCCCCACCATAGTTTCACAAAATAGAGGCCCCCAAACAACATTTTGCATAGGGCCCCCAAAAAGCTAGAAACGGCCCTGACAGTAAGGCTATGGTTTTGCAAATACTGGTACCTAAACTATAATGTCCGTCCCTCTGTGTCTGCATCTGGTTGGCATACATTGTGTTAAATGCCAAGGCAACAGAAAGTTGCACTCGAGTATGACTTCTTGTCATCCACGGTATTGCTGTTGCCTCGGTCAACTAAACAGTGAAGTGATGATGACTTGAGAATGGTGGTGTGGGCATGATATTTTACCATAAGTCTTAGAGTGGACGGGAATGATTGATGCGTCTTTTACCAAGTATTGCAATATAGGTACGTTCGCAGCGATACAGTGATTGGCGACTTAAAAACATATGGAGGATGGAAAAGTGGGGGGGCCAGTGGCCTAGTTCCGGCGCCCCTGGTGTGTGTGTGTGTCTGGATCCCCTACAGAGGTCCGGGCTAAGCCCCGAATGGGTTCAAATCCTAAAACGCCCCTGGTGAAAAAAGACACTTTGTTCATGGTGGGCAACGAGCAGAGTGATAAAGACTGACCTCTTGAGGTACGAAGACTGACCTCTTGAGGTACGAAGACTGACCTCTTGAGGTACGACAGTAAGAAATTGTTGTTGGTTCTTGACCAAGCACAGTTAGATTATATAGCTGCTATCACTCTAGCAGTTAGATTATATAGCTGTTATTACTCTAGCACAGTGGTGCGAGTCAACAGTACAAATTTAATAGAGAAATCATATTGCTAAACTTTTATTACATTCACTTAAAATTTGATCAAATAGTTATTCACAGTAATGTTATTATATATAATGACTACAAGCCTAGGCCTTCTATTATTATTATAAGGCTAAAAATCTAAATGTATGCTTTTTTGTTAATATTTCGTGTTATAAGACTGCAGTTCTAATGCCCTACGAAGCCAACATCTTATATTAAATTATTGTTTCCATTGCCTAGGCATTATTTTTCCTTTTGTTTCTTCATGTGATCTTCGTTAAGGGCCTCAAACCCAATTGTTAAATGGCCAAAAAAGTTACGACTTGCTTCATCTTTGTACTCTGTGTTCCGCTCTGAGAGAAGAATCTGGTGAGTTATACAGTTATACTAAACAAGTAGAAGCCACATTATTCATCCAACCACACTTTGAGAAATTATTTGGCCCCATGTGGGTTTGATCCTTTATTCCACTACAGTGTTTTTTTTCTGACTGTCTCTTCCCCCGATACCCACAGAGCGAGATGCCGTGTATGAAACTGAAAACTCTAGGGGATTTAACCACCATTTTACAAAGGTTTGAACGCTAATATATTACATACTCACACATCAAATTCATCATGATTTCGGCCACATGGATACAATATTGATGCCAGGAACTTGAGTCCCTTGGATTTCTCTTCCTCTGGAGGCCAACGAGTGAACTTCTGTTTTTCCAGAGAGACTTGAGTTGACTAGAAATCAGGTTTAGATGCAGTCTCTAATGGAACCAGTTTCTCTATGCCGAGATCTAAAATACAAAAGTTGAGGTTGGGTGATAAATTATCTTTAACATCAAGACGGAAGATGCACTCATATTTTCTTGCTATCTTTAATATAAATGGATGATTAACGCAGTAATAATAAGACAATGTATTTATTTTCTACACTTTTTGTCTTAAAGGTATAGAAAGAAATATAATTGAATATTAAAAAAAACATACATTCAAAGTTAATTTGCAGTATTTAATGTACTTTTACCCTTGACTTTACCTCAGTTTACCTTTCATAAAATGTGATTTCCACCTCTCATGATGTCACAACACAGTGAGCATCCTGTCTCAGATACGTGTAACTCTCAGCTTTCCCTCCATAGCTGATGTCTATAGGGCCATAGCTGATGTCTATAGGGCCATAGCTGGTGTCTATAGGGCCATAGCTAATGGGTTCATGACAGATTTGAATGTCAAATACATTATTTCATCGACTGATCAGAAGGGCTGGGGTTTTGAGCTTGTGTGTATGTGAGGGAGAGGTGGGGTTAATTGAGATAATCCAAAACAAACAAGCCCTTTGGCAGCATCTCAAAAGGCTGTGGCAATATGGAGGGAGATGGGCCTGTGTTTTTCTTTGATGGTTATGACTTGTGAGTGGTGAGGCATTGGGCTGAACTTCTTGTATCATATCCTTCTTTCTCTTTCGGTTTCTCTCCTATTTATTTTCTCCTTTCTTGTTCTTTGTCCCTTTCTATCTATTGACTCTTTATCTATTTCTTTTCTTTTTAAGTTATTGACTATCTCTTGCTCTTTCCATTAACATGACTTTCTGTCTGTCTTTTTGTCTTGTCCTTTCTTCTGTCTATCTGTCTGTCTGTCTTTATTTCTTTCTGTCTGTCAATCTTTCTTCTGTCTATCTGTCTGTATGTCTTCCTTTCTATTTGAGCATAATAATTAAAAACTGAAGCTTATTATCTGTTTTCCATATCATATCAATCGCTCAGTTCCATTAACGATGGCACCTTGCCTTGACTTCCTCTCTCCATACATTCATAAAAAGAGATGAAGCAATCCACACACTGCCTTGTCAGCCTGGTGGTTCCAAGCAGGGCGGTAATGAGACAAGACAGGGGCCAAGCCCAGATCCTCAGACTCTGGAGGCCGCGGTCATGAACAGATTCCAGGCCCCTATCACAGAAGCGGGTGAGAACTGCACGTGAATGGGGCTCTTCTCACAGTATATCATCCATACACCAGCCATGGGAAACAAACACTGTTCTCTCCCAGGGCCTTGTTGTAGGGCGGCCTCGTACAGTGAGATTGTGATAATGATTTAGAGCGATGGGACCATGGAGTTGCAGTACAATCTAATTTGTCTTGGTTGATTCCCAAATGTGGAAGATTATAGGTCTGTGTTTGAAATGGTGACAAATGTGTCACCGCAAATGTCTTGTTTTTTGTTGGGTTTCTTGATTTTTGTACACGCAAACAGACACATAGTTATAGACACAAAGACACACACACACACACACACACACACACACACACACTTTTGTTGTTGCTGTTGACATATATCTGATATGGCCCCCATGATTGTCTTCACATTGGTTTTTCTATCCACATCTATCATTATGGGGAGTGACACACACACATGCACAAATACACACACACACACACACACACACACACACACACACACACACACACACACACACACACACACACACACACACACACACACACAGAATGACACAATGTATTCCTCTGGGAAGAATCATGACAGATTTTATTATGGAGAGGAAATATGAAAACCACAGATTTTGTTATTTTCTCAAGTGTGCTGAACGTATTTGCAGCTTGACAGAGATCCACTTTAGTGACATTACTGTTAGGTACATGAAATAACTTTTCACTGTTATGTGTCAGGTGTAAATAACAACGATAACAACCCATTTCCAGACCAGTTAGCCATGTTTTGAGACCATATTTCCACTTAATGGCACAGACATGGCACATACAGTATATATATATACCGTATATATATATATATACCGTATATATATACACATACACATATATATGCATGTGTGTGGGTGTGCGTGTGTTTGTGTGTGTGAATGTGTGCCTGTGTACATCTAGATTTGAATGATCAAATAACTCTGTGTCTTTTATCACAACATTTGTGTTTCGCTTGAATGTAGCCTATTACACAACATCCAATTTCTTTACTTATCTTCAAGCTCAGTGGAAATACTTTTTCTCATCTTAAATACGCTCAAAAAGCCACAAGGAAAGTGACTGGCTGTGATTAAAAAATAAATAAACTTAATGCACTTTTAACTCATATATATTATAAGCTGTTATCAACTTCATCTTGCTGTTATAAACTAGCCTAATCAGTGGCAGCAATATCTTACATAGACTTTCCTATGCCCTGAAACAAACAATTGTCAAAATTGTGTAACATTAATATTTAGTGAATGCAAATTGACAATTTAAAGACTAGTTTAATGTACTAAGATTTAGGAAATGGTGAATGATTTCATAGTCATCAAATCTTGCATGGTCGGAATCCAGATATTGCTTTATTTATAAAAACAATAATTTGACTATGTTGAAACCCTAGCAGTGTGCAGGTATAATCGTGTTCCTAATGTAAATCTTAGAAAACTCAAATCATTATTTTGGATGTAACCAAGCGGCAGCTATGACCGCTTGTTTGTGAAGCCCATGTGGAAGCAAACTACATGTAGTTCATCTCAACGGCCTATAGGTGGCTCGCGGTGGTTGAATACAAAAAGACCGGTCACCATTTTAAGTCAATGGGAGAATTGTTATATAATTCTCGTAATATAAAGCGAATACATTTTTTCCTCGTTTGGTTAGAATCTCAGTGGCTAGTTCATCTCCATATTATAGTGGCCAAGGTATTTGGTCGCTCAGACTAGTGGGGGCGCTGTTGTTATCCCATTAGCTGAAGTAATTGGGTCGCCCAGACTAGTGGGGGCGGTACTGTGTCTTGTTAGTGCAAAGGATTATGGGGGTGTTAGAGGTTTACGTTAAGCTGATTTTAGTGGAGCTATGATGTTTGTAGTGTTGTTGAGTTCTATGTTTACGTGACAAGGACAATTGTAACCTGACCGACTGACTGACTCACTGACTGACGATGTAGAACCGTGACTATTAGGTTCAGACGTGTCTTCGGTGTTTGTTGAGTGTGAACAGTGCTGAATAAAGTAGCAATTCCGGGAGTCGTGCGGTGTATGGGGCACAGGATTGTCTAAATTGAAATCTCTCTCAGTCATCATTCTTATCGCCACAATATTATTAATGTTATTAAGTCTGTGTAAAGCAAATTCAGTGATTTGTTATGTTACAAAATTATTGCTGAAGGCATGTGAAATGACTGTGAACTATGTAGTACTGAATTGTGGCGTTAGACCGTTAAACAGTTTTCCGGATTTTTTGTGCGGGTCTGAAATGGGGGCTCGATGAGCCATGACCCCGCCCCTAACACTATATCAACACTAGAGCGCATTAGCATCAGTGGTTCTCCCGCGCAATCGTGAGTTACTAACTTAACAATACACTTACTACAGCCTACAGTTATGCTATGCCTTCGTACCGCAAATTAATCTTCCCTGGATGCCAGAATTTACATTTACATCCATGGTGCAACGCCCTAACGTGATTTTACATTGTGTAGTAGGGATGGCTACCGAAACCCAGTATACGTTACCGGTCCCTTTATAGGTACCTTTTAACGTTTTGGTGTAATTTATTTATCACCTGCAGCCTCTCCTCTGCTGTGTCGGAGCTGACCGTCCCGACAGAGCAGAGGAGAGGCTGCAGCGTGACTGCAGCGTCTCACAGAAAACAGAGGAGAGGAGCTCCTCCAACTATGCTCGTTACTGTAAGTGCAATAAAACCTTTGCGAGTATAAAGCAAATACTTAATCAATACACCTGTTCAACAAGCATAAACATGTAAACATGTAGAAAGCGCCCATAACATGATATCTAAGGCTTCATAGCGGTCGTGTGTAAACCAACGGGTGACGTCACGAACGCTACGTCCATATTTTTTTTTTTACAGTGTATGGATGTAACAGAATAACAGAATCAGTAAAATTGTGTTAATATCTGAAGCTATTAAACTGTAAGAGCGGAAGCTAAACTGTAATAGCTTCAGAAACGAGGGCCTACGAGGTTAAAAGAGAACAGAATAAACTGTTCAGTATGATTGTGCAGTCTTAATAAACGTAAATCATTGTCGGCGCTCCATAAACAACCAAGGTGCAGGCGGGATCAATGAAGCTCGCCAAACGGCGGGCCTTCCTGCTGCCAGGTAGCAACGACACAGTAGTCATGAAATGGGATTTCATTGGCTCCGTGTTTCCCAGGCATGCGGTGTGTGCTTCATAAAGCTACTACTACTACTACTACTACAGTAGGATAGCTGGAAGGTGCAAGGAGGAGCACGAAGATATCACTCTATCCTTTAGCGCCTTTGATGTGCGTGAGCCACTCGAGGTGGAATACACGAGAGGCCACGTTTGATTACAAGATCACGTATTGTGTTTGAGGCTCGGTGACAGATCTCAACTGGATGCGCCCTGTGATGCGACGTCGTTCAGTGTAGTTTAAACTACACTGCACAGCCTCTCTCTCGCTGCCAAGCCTGTGGTCTCTCACAATGATAATCATTGGCAGCTGTGAATGTAGCCTAAGCTTTATCAGGTTGGGCGAAAAACATGTTTAACTTGAGCCACTTGACTTATTATTACCTACGATATTATGTGTCCATTCGTAGTGGCTAGGGGCGTTTCTAGGATTTGAGGACATTCAAGGCTTAGCCTCTGGACCTCTGTAGGGGGATCAGGACACACAGACACACACCAGGGGCGCTGGAACTAGGAGGGTCACTGGCCCCCCCACTTTTCCCTCCTTCTCCCACATGTTTTTAAGTCGCCAATCACTGTGTTGCCGCAAATGCCCCTATATTGCAACACTAAAAGAAAAAATTCACGCGCACTCTAAGATTTACAGTAAAATACCATGCCCACACCACCGTTCAAGTCATCTTCGCTTCAATGTTTAGTTGACCGAAGCAACAGCAATACCGTGGATGACGAGAAGTCATACTCGAGTGCAACTTTCTTTACATGTTAGCTTAGCATTTAACACAACGTATGCCGACCAGATGCAGACACAGAGGGACAGACATCAGGGCGCCGGAATCATTTCAGAAGTGCAGGGGCCAAAATGTAACATTTAAACATTTAAATCAGCGTGTAGTAGTAATCTTTTGTCATCTGAATTCCGTATGCATTTATGTTCATCAGGCCACGGATTATACAAAATATTTCATTTGGGGAAAGGGGTAGGATACGTAAACAGTAGCCTTTAACTCTAGACAGTAAGGCGTAATTATAGTAAGTATAGTTTTGCAAATACCGTACCTAAACTATAATGTCCATCTCTCCGTGTCAGCATCTGGTTGGTATACATTGTGTTAAATGCTAAGCTAACATGCAAAGAAAGTTGCACTCAAGTATGACGGTATTGCTGTTGCCTCTAAGACTTACGGTGATATTTTATCACTGATTGATGCATCGTTTACCGGACGTATTGCAATATAGGGGCATTGGCCACCATATGGTGATTCGCAACTTAAAAATATGTGGTAGAAAGAAGGAAAAGTGGGGGGGGCGAGTGGCCCCCTGGCCCCCATAGTTCTGGCGCCCCTGACAGACATTATAGTTTAGGTACTGGTATTTGCGAAACTATAGCCTTACTCTTTAGAGTTATAGGCTACTGTTTCATTTAATTTATTCTTGTTCATATACTCTTATTCTCGCTCTCGAATCCCTACCTTGATCCGTGGCCTGATGAATATAAATGCATATGGAACTCAGATGACAAAAGATTGCTACTACACGTTGATTTAAATGTTGAAAATATGGAGAGCCCATCGTCAATTGAGGTGAATATTTGTATCAATTGAATACAGCGAAACAACTTCATATAGCCTAAGATCCAAACTCTTGCCAGGGTAGCTTTAACAGAAAGACTAGTTATGTATGAAGATGAAGGCAATACGTGATCTATTCTACACAGTAACACCATGGTCTAGCTTACTTTTTACCACAAATCTTAAATGTTTGCTAATTAATTTCTTGCTCTGTTTATTTTCCTTCATTGTATAAATCTAATCTAATTCATCATGGTCAGTGTCATGACATGATACATATGAATGCATACGAAGTTCAGATGACAACATATTACACATTGATTTAGCCTTACTTTGAGAATGACAATATGGGGAGATAATTTTGAAATGTAGGGGATTCTTTTTATTTCAATCAATACAGCGAAACATCCAACTCAATGCTTTAAATAGAGAGGCTGACAAAAGAGGAACAACATTTACATTTTGAACGTTGCACTTCTGAAATGATTCCACACACACAATTTTCAGATAGGGCCTACAGTTCATGTAGTGTAGTGCAATGACAAGCCCTATAATTGGTGCGCTCTTCTTTCTCTCTCTCTCTCTTTCTGTTTTCTTTCTCGCTCTTCTCTCTTTTCTTTCAATCTTTTCTCTCTCTCTCTCTCTCTCTCTCTCTCTCTCTCTCACACAAAATGCGCACGTGCCAAATAGTGTGAATGACACACAGAGGACCCAAAATGTACTATTTGCGTTTTTGATCAACGATATTGTATTATTTTTGAGGGCTTTAATGCATGATCGGTATGACAGATGAATAGATCTGGGGGTATTCATAAAACATTCAGGGCTGTAGCCCCGGACGCCCAGGC
The DNA here is from genome assembly GCA_900323305.1 of Trachyrincus murrayi. Taxonomy (NCBI): domain Eukaryota; kingdom Metazoa; phylum Chordata; class Actinopteri; order Gadiformes; family Macrouridae; genus Trachyrincus; species Trachyrincus murrayi. The sequence continues at coordinate 30,040 of OOFB01037356.1, forward strand.
CGAACGACGCTGCTGGTAGTGGATGTAGCAATGAGACCTCTCAGTAGACCTACATTCTAGTTGGTGGCCTTGTCTTTGTGCTTGTCACTTATTATCATCATGACAAAAACGATGGAAGTAACAATTCAACAATTAATTCAATGAAACAGCACATTCATATGTTATCTAAAAATAACTGGGCATGGGTAGCCTGCCTATTGGCCAACCATCTTCCTTTGAAGGGCAGTGCAGTCAGAATGTTTACCATGAATTTCGAGTAAAAATAAATAATATGGTTAGCAGTGCCAATTTCGTCATACATTATTGGCCTAAAAAATCGATTCATAATTTTTTTTATTTTTATGAATTATTTTTAAAAGGTTGAGGTATATTATATGTGACAGCATCATGAGTGACATATAGGCTATTATTTCATCTTAGTTACTGACTTACTAAATTGAGGATTGGGTAACAGTTACACCACCTCATGCTTTTTTTTGTCAGATCGTCGATCAGCCAGGTTGTGTGTGGGTGACTTCTAAGCTGTTCTATCATCACCTCTGTTTCACACGGAAAAGTGGGGTTCAAGCAACAGGTGGCCACACAGGGGGTTTGTTATCAGCCCACATCTCTCCATTGTAGACAGGGAGGAAAATGACTGTTAAACAGCATGTTTCCTTGGACAGATAGAGATCTTCAACAGCGCAATATCTTCCACAGCTTCCATGCATGGACACACACACACACACACACACACACACACACACACACACACACACGAGGACGGGGTGAGTCACAGCCTCTCTGCTGTTCTCTGATCACAGTAGGGTTTGACATTTTCTTGTGCTGTTTACTAAAGTTCAGACAGGAAGGGCACATTTCACACTATATACTATATAATTACATATATAGTGTGACACCTCTCAAAATAATAAAACAGAAACAATCACTTGCCATTTTTATTGTACAACAAATCTGTGGGAATTGTGCGATGTCTTTAAATACATAGCAAGCTGGAAGGAGAGACAACTATTCAAGTGAGCAATGCACAGGCTGTGAGTCTTAACATTGTTTGTTAACCAGGTTTATTACGGGGTGCAACATTCTCTTAGAATCTCATTGGTTAACATATCTTTGTCCTAGAATCTCTGTTCCAAACCAGATAAACAGGTCTCTGTAAATAAAAGGCTCATTCATTCTCATTGTACTGTGAACCACTTTGTAAACCAAATTGTTCCTGTTTCCTCTATTTCCAAAATGTGTTTGTTACATTTACAAAATAGTACTGTTTTTCCACAACACATCATAATCAAATCAATACATTATTGCATTTCTGCTTATGACTATTAACATTAATGAATGTAACTATGTTCATGATGATAATGCTATATATACAATGTGTGTGTGACAGTGAATGTACTTTTTTTCCAATGAACAAAGGGGACTCAACACATGTCCCATTTATGTTATTTGTTATTGTTGTTGCTACAATTTAATCATTTTAAAAGATACTAATCAAAGACCTATTGGTCATTATTGCTTTTACATCATATCCACAATGTAGGCCTACTATATCCCTTGTATTGTTTGGAATGCAGAATTCATCTCATATTCAGCTCATATACAATTAAATAGTAAGTTAAAAAAAATGCTTCCTAATTAATATAAAAAAATGTTTTGTTAACTAATAAGGTTGCACTTTGTATCTTATGAACCTGACATTGGTCTTCAGCCTTGTAGCACCTTGTTGTTGTGCCATTGAATGAGCAAAAATAAATTGTAACCATTATAGAAAATCCCTCTGGCTATAAACTTTAGAGCACCTTAGTTTATATATGAGGAGATGGTGCCTCCAGGAACACAGGCAACAAGATTACTTTTCCTTGAATGAATCTCTGGGTAGAGCTGCTTTCTATTCCAAGCTGGAAAACCCAGCAGCGTTGAGTGAAGTCATTGACTCATAAGAAAAGAGCTTTGGGAAGGCAGAGCGGAAGAATAGATAGATTGATGGGCTAGAGGGAAGCAGGAAAGCAAGGTTTTGGACCATATTTGAACCACTGAATTTAAAAAAAGCTAAAGAAAGATGACATAGTGCTTCACTGATCCACATGTTGTAAATTACAGCATCTGTTTACAATTTCTTTTGTTTACACTGTGGATGCTGGGGCCGGGTTGATTAACATTTTGTGTTGTGTTTGTCGTCTTCTGGAAGGGGACGGGGATTGGCAGTTGGTGACGGTCGTTTGAAGTGAGCGTTGTGTTGGCTTTGATGCTGGCGGATGAAAGGAGACCATCCAGATATGACTTAAGGATGAACCAAGAATGTATTTTGGCCGCGTCTGAAGGCGACAGGGAGGCTGCTTGTCTCTGATTAAATATTATACTGGAGATCACGGTGATGCAAGAGCATTAAAAAGAAAAAGGATAGACGGAAAGATCCTCCAAAGTGTGTGTCTTGAAATAACTTAAACACGCGTAATGACGGCAAGCTGTGGATATTTGGCGGTGGATATAATGGGCTATCTGTTCTCATCTACCATGTGAAAGCATTTTTAAAACTCATGAATAATGGGGTTTTAGATTTGCGTTATACGTTAGATTTTGTGCATCGTATATGGGATGCTATATCTGATGCATTGGGAGAAATGCACTACTGCAACTGCCAACTTGTTTCAATTTAATATATAGTATATATAGCCTAGTTAATATTATGAAAAAACGGTAAAGAAAGCCAAAAACCTTCTAAAAGTTAGTAAAACAGCGTAAAGAGTATAGTTTAATTCTTTACCCGATTAGTAAATAATGTAAATCAGTGTATCAGTTTACATTCAATACATCTATTTCAGACATCTATTTCAATAACTTTATATTTTTTGTTAACATCAGCCGCCTTTATTCAACATATAGGCAAATTCTTTCATAATGAAGGAAGGCTATATTTTATTCCTGGAGTCCGCGGCAAAATATATATAATTATAATAGCTTTGCTTTCCATGTCCCCTGTAATGACACAGGGGTAATACAATAAATACAATTGTTAGTTTGTCATACATAAAAATGTCCCAACTTTCATCTCAAAATATTTTTAATTCTACCATCATTCATAAACAGGTTTAGAGCAGCAATCCAAGGAAATGTTGTAAATGTACAGATTGTTGACAACAGTGACCCCAAGTGGCCAAATGTGATTCCCCCCCCCCCCCTTCTCTCTCTCTCTCTCTCTCTCTCTCTCTCTCTCTCCCCTCTCTCTCGCTCGCTCCCTCCCCCCTCCCTCCCTGTGTTAAATCCAGTAAATCAGAAATGTACAAATTGATACAATTTCAATTATAAAGTAATTGCAAAGTTGCATCAGTAACTCTGGTTACTG
>OOFB01037356.1:33592-44987 GCA_900323305.1 Trachyrincus murrayi
CTTTATTTTGTGTCTCCTTACCATTGCTAAACACCGCAGAGGAAAGCCTTTTGGGTGTTCGGCGACGTCCCCTCCTCTCAACCACGTCGCGTTTCTGTGAAAAAACAAAAGCAGACACAACTGTGTGAAACACCTAGGCCTATATTAAAGTAACCTAACCACAAATAACCGTAGTTTATTTGTGTCAGACTGCTGTGGGCTAACCACAGGTATAGGCCTATTGAACTTTCCAGAAATAAAAAGTAAACGTAAATGTTTTGATGAATGGTTTTGTTTTGCGGTGAACCGACCTGCGTAGCATCTGCAGGATGAACAACGACTTAAGTTGGTATATTTCATTGTGGCAGACACATTCAGATTCTTGCAAAAAATAATATAAAACTCTTTATTTTCAGGTCTATACTTTCCACAATAGTAGGCTAGGCCTAATCATTCCGACTGTGCAGCTCTTGTGCAAGTCGCCAATATGCAATGGTTCCCTGATAACGGAACGGTTGAGATGTCGGTTGAGATGCCGTTCTCAGGTCAGCTACTGATGCATTGCTCCACGGCTTCGGATGATGTCGCAAGCCCCGAGTCAACTGCGCATGCGTCCAAATGAGATGATTGGGCGTGGCTGACGGGTGCTTCTTTCTTGGCTTGCGTGACTACTTGCGTGTGTGACGCCACGCCGCTTTCTTTTACTCCTCCCTTTGTGCAGTTGACAAGATCCCCCCTCGGACAGGTTCGGAAACCACTGACAGGTATGTGGAAATGCAATACTAGTGTCATGTTCTCGCCACATTTCTATAACTAACAGACATCCGATGAGATCTGGCGTCCACGGCGTTGCGTTGACAAGGCTGGATGCAGCACGAGAGCGGAAAGGGATGCTCCGAGGCCTGTCGCTATAGTTAACACGTTAGCCTGGAAGCTACATCCTCTAGTGCGGTCATTTGGTTTGTTCACCTGTAATATTGAGACTGCTTTATTTTGCTGTTGGGCTACTTGACCTACACGCAGGCCCTTGTTGTCGCATTATGTTCACCTTAGACCTCTATCTGCTTGCCACTTTTGCAGCTCGCTAACTTTAATCTTTAGTAGGCTATGCTAACAGCGGGGGATGCCACCTTGACTTGTCTCGTATCTGTGTGTTTGGGCTCGGTGAACAGGACGGGGGAGTTCCTCCCACGATAGAGTAGCGTCAAAGAAACACTTCCATTCAGTCACGTTATTTGAATTTAGTTTCTTGGTTTTTGTTTCATCACATTCTACACCGGTTACATCATGACTGACATACCAAGGGTTATTGAAGGTTAATGTTGGGTCTAAACTTTAAAATCAAGCCTCAGTTAGATTTTTACGTTAAGATAGTTTGGATCTTATGAAACGTTCATTTTGGTCATCATTAAAAAAACGGATGATCTTGATGTCTTTAAATTAAGCACACTTCAAATACTGCTGATATGACAGTACTGTGTCTGGAAAGATTCCAGACCTGTGTGACATGTTAGCATCTCACCACATATAGGCCTACTGAAGGTATTGGTGCTCATTAAGGGTTTCTTCAGTACTTTTTGTGTTTAAGGGTGGAGAATGGAGGAGTGATTTAGCTATTTGAGCGAGTGTGTGTCCATGTTTACACAAGGAACAGGCGAGTGGTCCAAAAGCTTCTTTACAACGGTTCGGTTTACCTAACAAGGCTCCAATAAATGCCTGAAGAAACCACCTTCTGTCTCACGTGGAACGACTTGGGCCAGAAATGGTGCACTTTTAGACCAAACACTCATGGACCTCAGTTTTGGGATCACGAGGTCGTGGTACTATACTGATGAGAACCTCAAAGTGCTACAAGTACCATGATGAATAATAACTAATCTATATTTGTTAACTAGACTAACTTTTCCTCAGCCATAAGATCTATTCTGAACAATTTGGTATGAATTGTGTCTGTCACACATCATGGTAAAATGTGAGAAAAGAGAATGGGCTTGCTTATCTGTGTTACATTTAGAGCAGAAAAGTATTTTTATTATAGACTAATGTTGAGACATTTCTAATCCTTAGTATGGTGGTCTTGTAGATAATGCACCATAGGATAAGCATGGGAGACTTTATCTTTGTATCCACAGATTTGGATAAAACACATCCAAGTTTGTGCTTTTGAAACACTATAGCTTTCGCCAAAGAATTCCAAAGTAATCTCACGTCTATATACAAAGCTCAGCAGACAAAAGGGTTAATTTTCCACATGGTCCTGATAGGTGTGTTCAATTGAAAACTATCTGACATCGACTTTTTAAGGAAATGGAAATGCATTGCACAACCAGTCAGTACGGTCAAGGTTAAACTAGAAGGTTCCTGAAGGGTCTTTCTGCTTTCATCATAACTCTCAACTCTCTTATTTAAAAATAATGAAGTCAGCGAACAAATAAGTGAAAGCAAATATTATCTTGTCTGCCTAGACGGTAATTTACTATTTTATTAGTTTGTGTTCCATTGAGTAAATTAACAATAGACGTTGACATAGATTGGAATAAGTAACTGCATACAAGTTGTGTGTGTGTGTGTGTGTGTGTGTGTGTGTGTGTGTGTGTGTGTGTGTGTGTGTGTGTGTGTGTGTGTGTGTGTGTGTGTGTGTGTGTGTGTTTGTGTTTTTTCCAGCTTGTCAGATTTAAAACTATGTGATCCATTCACAATGTCTGGGCTCTCGTACCTTTGTTTTTTATCGACACTGCCCTTTGCCCTGTCTCATTGGGTCTGTTGCTATGGTTACAGCACCTTTTCTTCCCCTAGCTGCTGTGTCACTGTTGAGTCTTGCTGTACCGTAGCTCTGCCATTACAGCACCAGGGATATCATTTATTTGTTTTTAAAGGGAAAATCTTAGTTCTGGACTTGCATTCCAGTAATTTATCTCTATTCCTCTGTAGTGCGTACTAACACATGTCCACACCTGTCTCTCCTCTGTTTGCAGATAATGGCCGTACCACCTACATACGTTGACCTTGGAAAGTCCGCCAAGGACGTTTTCACCAAGGGATACGGTGAGCACGAGGGCACAATAACACAAATAACAAATAACACACTGTTATTTGTCACATGTCAATTTATGACAATTTGAATGTGTTTTATTTTGTTATGATGTAAAACACAATGCAACATTAGCATTATTAGTATTACAGAGGCTATAAGGGGCAACTTTTCAAGTCAGTAAAGCGGATGTCCTTGGGTCATGTTTGTGAAATATGCACAGCTGTACTAAACCACATAAACCCATTGGGAGTTCCTAGTTGCAGAAGTGGACCCTAACATCCTTGCACTAAAGAGTCACATTTCCTTTGAGGTTTTTTTAAATCAGCATTACCACCAGCAATTTATGTTTAGACTTATTTTATTTCTTAGTCCCAACCCGTTCTTGATTAGCCGTGCATGTTGGTTATCAACTGAACTCTACTAAACTTGTACTGGAACTCTTCAGTGTAACCATTTATTCTATATACAAACAATACAATAATGACCATGGAACTGTCAAACTCATTATTTTTTATCCAAAGCTTAGTTACCACAGCCGCTGCTTCCCGGTAGTAGAGGACCAGCTATCCTTTTCTCTGCCTGCGCAGAGAAGATACGTGCAGAGCGTATCATCGGCGAAAACTATTATATTTGATGATATGTTGTTAGGTGTGTATTATCCATACAGTCTATGGTATTCGTTATAGCTCCATTACTTTGTGTGCGAGTTAGTGTGGCTCCACGCTTAACTACTCCAAACTAAACTCTGTAGTGCTCTGTTTGCATGCCTCTTTTCTTGAAGGCACACAATGCATTTCCGTCGGCTCAACAAATTAACAATAACTTATATAACGTAGCGTGTATATGGCGCAGATAATAAGAACCCTTATATAATCGGCACACAATGATTATCATAAGAAAGGTCACATTAATACAGGAAACAAATACTAAAAACATTTTATATTATACAATTTATATTATATATATTATATTTACAGTTTGTATTGTTATATGGGTATATATTTCTAAGAAACGTTATAATATAATATTTTTAATTATTTTATATACAATTCATTGTCTAGTTTGGAAATGGGCTAACCTAATATTCAGCTTTTTAATTAAAGAAAAAAACCTAATCTTTTAATAAGCTACTGTACTGCAAATATCCTAGGCTCAGTGAGTTGATTTGAGGCATAGCTAGGCAATATGGGTGGATGACACTGGATGGGATGTTGGGTGGTATTTGGAGATCCAGACAGGCATTCCATGGAGCCATTATTCATCACTGATAGGGCAAACGGTGCAGCATAACTATCAAATCAATTACCTCAGTGACAAGTCGATGACTATATTCAGTAAGTGGTTCTAGTGTAGTATTGTGCATGTTCAATACCTTGCACCACCTTAGTGACTCATTGAATGTGTTGAGGTTGTATGTAAGATGATGACATCTGGGAAGAGGGACTGATTTTTTCTATTTGTCTTCTGATTTCATATATATTTTACTGTTCCCAACCAAGCCTGGCCTCTTCATTATTGATTGCCATATTCCACTGTATTATTATTGCATTACAGGATTTTTGTGCTATGAATTAATCTTTTTTCCTCTTGTTTCAGGCTTTGGTCTCATCAAGCTGGACTTGAAGACAAAGTCTGAGAATGGCCTGGTGAGTGTCTCCACAGGATCACCAGTAGTCTTGCTCAGATTGCTGTCAGACACGTAGTGAAGTGGCCCATTATCTGACTACATTAAGTCATGCCACAGGTCCTAAAGAGCACACAAAAACACATATTTGCTTTTTCCTCCCATAATTGCTATAAGTGGGAGTACTATTTTTGCTTTTGATATCCAGATGAGTCATATTTTTAGCATACAATGTTTTTTATTGATTTATTTTTTTACAGAAAATGATGAACATATTAGGTACATGAATAGAAAGCCAGCTAATTGTCAGGAACAGACTTTATGATTGATGGATATGCCTTGCTTGTTTTGCTGAAACATTTCCTCATACAGCAAGTTACCAGTATTATTTTCTGCACAAAAAGCATCCGCTTGTGAGTGTGATTACTGTTTTGGGGCATCACGGGACCACCTGTCTGTCCCACCTACATGCTCTCTCTCTGCCCCACCCCCCTGTAGGAGTTCAACAGCACCGGCTCTGCCAACACTGAGACCAGCAAGGTGTCCGGTTCCCTAGAGACCAAGTACAAGTGGGTGGAGCACGGCCTGACCCTCACAGAGAAGTGGAACACGGACAACACCCTGGGCACAGAGATCACCCTGGAGGACCAGGTGAGGCTTTATCCTGTCAGGGGGAGGGGATAGAATCAGTGGGTGCAACTTGATATATATATATATATATATATATATATATATATATATATATATATATATATATATACATACATACATATACATACATACATACATACATACATACATACATACATACATACATACATACATACATACATACATACATACATACATACATACATACATACATACATGGATGGATGGATTATGAATACATTCTACTCTTTAAATTGTGAGACGTCTAAGTGTTTTCAACTGTATGTAATGTAATAAAAGTGGCACACAGTGTAATTGTGTGCCAAAAAAAGCTATATTTCATTTCATTTCAATTTTTTTGAGTTAACTTGGATGTTGTATATGTCAAGTATTCGTTTTTCCAACTTTTGTTCATCTTTTTGTTTACAGTTGGCTAAAGGCCTGAAGCTGACGTTTGACTCTTCTTTCTCGCCCAACACTGGGTAAGAACAGCAGGCGGTTCACTGTAGCTGCTACAGTCTTGTTAAAAAAATGAATCAAATGGTTTTGTAGGATGGGTGGGACACTGAGCAGGGAGGACGCTGGGTACCTCAGTGCCATCTTGATAGTAAAGATTGCTGTTTCCTGAAGCACTTATGTTTAAAAACACTAAAAAAGCTACTCTGGTATTGAGATGATTTACTAAGTGAACTGTTCCAATCGAATCCCTATGGACACTTTGTATCCATATTGCCTTCTTGTTTTGTGAGTTCATATAATGCTTACCAAATCACAGCTATACACACATGTTAATGTTAAAGTAGGTTGGAATTAGTGTTTCCACCTGTTTTTTTTTGGATACGCCAAAAATGCAAAGAAACCTCAAAATATTGCAAAAAAAGTTTTTACGCTGTTGGTGCATCGATAAAAGGTAAATGCGACAAAGTGCAATGGATTCAGCGAATAAATGATGATGTACAGAAATCACGTGACTTAAATGTCACACAAACTTCTGCTCGTAAAGCCTCGTATGCACACAGGGCTGTTACAGAACTCTTCCAGAACTCCAAGAGCACATAGCTGTAATAATTGTATAATAGTTGTTCACAACTCTCAATTTCCATTGTCCAGTGTGCTCTCTCCGTCACCAAGCTGTTGTGCAACATTGTGCGGTCTTGGGTTTTTTCCCAAGACCTTTGGTGTTCCTACAATAGAAGAAAGCGAACAGTATGAACGCCTGGCGAGAAACGTTGAGTGTGTGATTGCACCACGTCTGACTGACTCTTTTTAATTCCGGAAAAGTTCACGTATACCTGGCTGAATATTTGTATTATTTCCAGTTTGTGGCAAAAGTGTGCATTCAACCCACAATGCATTGTATTTTGGTTCGCTTCCTGTAGTCTGATCGAGTTCACACCTAAAGTGAACCGAACTAGAGTTTAGAGCGGACCGAGACCCCTGCTTTCAAGCGGACCACCCCAAATGAACCTGTACTATCGGTCAAAACGCCCTCTTCTTCTGCAGTGGTATTATGGCACCTCACTGGAGAATTAGCCTCACCTACTGCTTATCTAGATGAACCAACTCCTAATATTCGCATGAAAGTAGTAGATAGATAGAAATGTGCATAAATTTGTATTCTCTTTAGAATTTCAGATTGCGATACATTTAGATGGAAACGCTCCTTCTGTCTCTCACCTCTCTCCTCTCTCGTCCTCTCGCACAGCAAGAAGTGCGGCAAGATCAAGTCGGCGTACAAGCACGACCACGTCAACATCGGCTGCGATGTGGACTACGACATCAACGGCACGGCGGTCCACGGTGCGGCGGTGGTGGGCTACGAGGGCTGGCTGGCGGGCTACCAGATGACGTTCGAGGCGGGCCGCAACCGCGTGACCCAGAGCAACTTTGCCGTGGGATACAAGACCGACGAGTTCCAGCTGCACACCAACGTGTAAGGCCCTTTTGGCTGGGGCTAATAATGCTAGTGTTTTTCGCACACTACTGCATGTATACTTGTTTGGAAAATGCTTCCATATTAATTTAATTGATGGCACCAGTCATCTAAGCCAGAAAAAAACGATGGAGAAAAGAGTGCAGTAATGGTTTTGTCTCAGAAGTTTGAGATCAACAGTGTTGGGCAAGTTACTGAAAATTAGTAATTAGTTACAGTTACTAGTTACTTCTTTCAAAAGTAATTGAGTTACTTTACCAATTACTGCATATAAAAGTAATTAGTTCAGTTTTGTGCCGAATCATGCCCGACCAGGATCCAGGAGCTCTAGGTTTTAAACTGCCTGTGTTCCGGTACCTATTTGCGTTACCTTTCGTGGTATAAAACTACAAATAATAAACTAACAAAAATATATATCTTATAATTTACAGACCAATTTTCAAGCAATATCACGTTCTATCTTACTTTACATTTATTCTTAAAAAGTTGAAGAAATGTTGGTACTATCAATGGTTGGTACAAGCGAGTGCACTGAGCGAAAAGGGTAGTTCGCTGGGTAATTAGGCCGCCGCTATCACCAGTAGGATTTTTAAAACTTTTACAAATAATCTCTTTACCCTGATCTGATTATAGAAAGCAACAAGCGCAGTCATATTGGCAAGTGGTGAATGTTTTTTTGAGATATCTTCCACTCGATGTTCGATGAATGGTGAAATAATCGGCAGGAGGCAGAGCGCTACGTCCAGACAGAGTCTACATGCGCTCTGTTTATAAAATAAGCGAAAGTCGTTTCAATCAATAATAGCAGCACAGGTAGGCTACTGTAAGCCCCACAGCTATGCAAGTGGGTGTTTGTGCTGTGAACTGAGTATGGCTGATAATGAAAACTTGTCCCATCAACATGGGCATGATATGTGCATGTAATATTTTGGCATATTACTTTAAGCCCCACAGGTAATGGGCATTGGTGCTGTGCGGTGAAATGAGTATGGTCAATTATAATTGCCGTCGTTGGGCATAGTGTTTACTAGGCTCCATTGTCATGTCAGAAGATGCAACAATACAACAAAACAATTTTTATCGGTGCGCTGCACATAGTTGTTTATTATGTCATTCTTGTTCACTTTCAGCACAGCAGCACCTAGGTGTTGTCTGTGCGCCAGGCTGTGGTTTTGATGCGTTCTGTGCATACGTTCCGTGACTTTTTCTCCCCTCGACCCGCCGGATCAGCAGCCTCTCTGTTCCGGTACGTCCTGATTTACAAATCAAGCACTGGGCGCAAGACAAAAGTAACGGGTAATGAGCCCATTTCAATTTCAGTAATTGTAATTGCGTTATTTAATTTGAAAAAGTAATTAGTTACATTACTAGTTGCCGACAAAAGTAGTGAAATTACAGTAACACGTTGCTTTCTAATGCGTTACTTCCAAAACGAGATGAATGCTGAAGGGGAATGCCAGAGGTGATAATGATTTGCGAATGATAAACTGCAGTCTGCGTGTTATTACCAGCAGTTGGTTCCATCCCCTTTTGGAAACAAATTTTCTCATTTTGAAGTATGATGAAAAATGTGTACTCTGTACTACCCCAGTCCACCACTGAGCTGGAACCTATCTTAAGCCGTATTTCCACAGCAGGGACCAGGGTCTAAATTAAGTTACCGGGACATTATTTTACCCCCCAAAAAGTCCCTGCTCGGGGGGGAAGGAACTTTGGTGGTGTGGCTTGCAGCGCTGAACATTTCTGATTGGTCGAGTACTCGCAGCATTAAAATCAAAAATCTGTTTGCTTACTTTAAGTCTAGCATTTCGGGCGTTTTGAATCCGCTTTGCTACTACTGCTAGTCTCTTTTCCAGCATTGACTCACTGACCCATTTGCAAAGCAGTGAATCACAATCAACAGCAGCACCACTTGAATCTCCTCTGCTTACTGTTGTGTTGTATCGTCGCTCGCAAAAATGATATGTAAAAACAGGCGTCACTTTTTCATACGTCAGCGGACTGATTTGTCTAATCTTCGGGGGTCTTTAGACCACGGCGGAAACGCAGACAACAGGCTGAAGGAACCTTTTAGTTCCTTGAAAAGTAGTTCCTGGGACTAAAAGTTCTGGGTACATTGGGTGGAAGCGCGGCTCTAGATGCCAGGCCTTGGCCAAACACCTCCGACCTTGACCAGATGGAGGCCTGTGAGCTTTATCCATTAGCTGGTCCTGGTCTGTCTGATGAATAGTTGACTGTCTGACTGCCTCCCAGTCCCCCATTCCTATTTTAGCACTTAGGTGATTAGATTTACCGTAATGTCAACCTGGGTTAGGAGAGTGATGGACAGGTAAGGATGATTGCAGGGGTAGTGCTCTACGGGAGAAAGTGTTAGCGAGAGATAAAGAGGGTTGACCTGAGAGTTTTTTGCACCCTGCGGGGCTCCTATATAGCCCTGTCTCTTTTTACGTGTGTGGTTTATGTGAGGTCAGATTATGTTGAAAGGAGATGTTGACTCGGCATCTCTCCAAGCTCCTTCTGGAATTAAACACTGATGTTAAGCAAGCCATTCGATTCAATGTAACAAAGTAATGGTCTTTTTAAAGACTATATATTGAGAGGGAAGTTTTTGTTTTTCAGGATGTTAAAAAAGTAAAAGTTATAAAAGTTGGCATAATATTCGAAAAACGTATTTTTGTCAAGGACAGGGTGAATATTAAATTAAAATCAATTTAAAGATAAGATATCAATTTATCGTGTGCACCCACCCATGCGAGGGCTAAAAGGTGCGAGAGTGCGTCGATGCTAATTCAGTGTCACTGTCCTTTTTCAACAAGCTATTTAGTTTTGCAAGCGAATGCAAGCGCTTCTATCTAAACATTCATGAACCTTTTTAATTAGGCCTCTATAGTTATAGGAACGAATGAATAATAACGAATCAAACTGTTCAGAATGGCAATGCGTCTCAGACACGAACGCAGTTATTGTATGTAGTGTTAGGCCGATATATTGTACAATTTGAGAAACATATTTGTTTGAGAGACATTTAATATATTTGGTATACTCAATGCCTACTTAATATATATAATAGGCCTATATAACGACAACACAGACAGTTATATTTCACATTAGTGCTATCATGACTGATTTCCTTCTGCGGCCCACAAACAAATTGCATGATGAGAACTTCTTGGAATGCACTCCCCAGTAACATCAGACAGACCAAGAGCAGGTTTTCTTTAAAAAGTTGGTAAAACAGGAATTGATTAATTGTATGTAGATGTTCTGGTATTATTGCTGTTTTTGTTTCATATGTAGTCATTTCACTTGTTTTCTGATCTTTGTTTGGCTTGTTTTGTCTGTTTTTATTGTTGTTTTTGTATGGACCCCAGCGACCACTTTGTGGAAGCTATAAGCCGAATAAAGAATAAGAATAAGATTATCGTATTCAATTCCCTAGAAAGATTGAACGATCATGACAACGAGTTCTTGCATACAGCCCTGATATGACGTGTTCACCTTATGGGTGCTTCCCTCTTTCTGTCTCTTCCTCTCCTTTCCTCCCCCTCAGGAACGACGGTACAGAGTTTGGCGGCTCCATCTACCAGAAGGTCAGCAATCAGCTGGAGACGGCTGTCAACCTGGCCTGGACCGCTGGGAACAGCAACACCCGCTTTGGCATCGCCGCCAAGTACCAGATTGATGCTGACGCGGCCTTCTCTGTGAGTAGTCTTCTTTTTTTTCTGTCACAATTAGTAGAGCAACAGAGTGACTTTGAACCTCAATGTCGCTCACAAAGTAAGGCGCTACTTTCTGTGTTGACCAAATCCACTGGTGCAATATTTTTATATTCACAATTTTTCTTCTGCCCAATACTTTGATCTTGTTAATGTGATGGTATTGTAGTTAGTTATAATATAAATACAATGTACGTTACTTGGGCTTTGGCGCTCTCGCGTGGGTGCAAAAGGAAGAGGACATTCCATGGCCCAACGAGACATGCTAGTTCAACTGCATGATAATTATGAATCCTATAGTCAGTCCTCAATCCACTTTGTTTCATGATTTTTATTTTTATATTTCTTGTCCAAGTTGAAATAATGTCCTTGTTTGCTATATATAATATAATTTACTTCCTTTGCAGGCCAAAGTGAACAACTCTAGTCTTGTGGGCCTGGGCTACACACAGACTCTG
>OOFB01037356.1:45007-56601 GCA_900323305.1 Trachyrincus murrayi
AATGTACGTTACTTGGGCTTTGGCGCTCTCGCGTGGGTGCAAAAGGAAGAGGACATTCCATGGCCCAACGAGACATGCTAGTTCAACTGCATGATAATTATGAATCCTATAGTCAGTCCTCAATCCACTTTGTTTCATGATTTAAAAAAAAAAAAAAATGTTTTATGCTTAATATTGGTTTCATTATTTGAAGTTGTGTGTGTCTGAAGAATATTGGTAAGATTTACTTGACTAGATTTTGTATTTTTATATTTCTTGTCCAAGTTGAAATAATGTCCTTGTTTGCTATATATAATATAATTTACTTCCTTTGCAGGCCAAAGTGAACAACTCTAGTCTTGTGGGCCTGGGCTACACACAGACTCTGAAGCCAGGTGAGGGCCTAAAAATCGCATCATGAAGGGTTATAAATCAATATGTTATAAACCAATATGTTGAACTAGGCTGTACACGCCGTTATGGAAACAAGTTGAAGTGACAGGCGTGAGAAATCCATTGGCTAAATCCAACCATAACATTAGACGAGAACTGATGTGAATTTAATAGTGGATGTCAAACAAATATTTAGGCTCGTTAACGATAACAATCTGAAAGGCCGGAAACGAAAGGCACACTCAGTGGACTGTCCCAAATCCCCTGACCGGGGATTGCCTCTTTTTGCCCTGCTTTAATGCCATTGTTTTGGCGTTTCAGTTTTCAGTTAACACCACTAGAACCACTATTGTTCCATTAGTTCCCCGCTTAAGATCTCTTTATTACGGAGCGTGAATATCCAATATCTTTCCCACTTTAACTCGGTTTGATGAGATCAATACACGATGGATCAATTAACAGGTCTTGACTTGTGTTGATTTGCATCCTTGTCCAATTACAAAATAAGTTAAGTTAACATGCACAGCTTGTCCAGATCTTTTTACAATATTGGTCCAGATACTTTTCTTTTTATATATATGTTGATCCCTCATTAGATCTAACATGAAATAGGTCTCCTTGTGAAGCATTAGTTACCTTTATTTTCTCTTTTCCATGATTAATATGTAATGGAATTGCTGTATCATGTTTTATTCTGTTATTATAATGCACATAAAAAAAATTGTGATTGTTGGACTGAGAATTCGAGTCGACTAGGGGCTCTCTGAACAATGATTCGACCAGTGGACTTTTAGGCTACAGCCCTATGTTGAACTATTATTGAGTAGAGCAGTGTTTAATTGATTGAGCCATTGGTGGATGGGTTTTATTCTTTACATTTAAAATCATTGTGATGGCTGCAGTGAGAAGGATTCTAGTGTAGGAAAGTGTGTATATACATTTGTGAAATACATTATAATAAATTCTCTCAAATGATTGATAAAACATGGAAAGCAAGGTCATCTTTTAGTGAGGTATCCCATTTTGGATCTCATCTGGGTCTTTTTTCCTCTGCGTCTGCAGGCATCAAGCTGACCCTCTCTGCTCTCCTGGACGGCAAGAACATCAACGCCGGGGGCCACAAGATTGGCCTGGGCCTCGAGTTCCAAGCATAAGAGGAGATGGAGCCCCTATGACTGCCTACACACCCCACCACCAAACCAAACCCCAAATCCTTTTATTGAATATAGCTAACCTTCACAGCCCCCCCTCCCCCCAAGTTACTTCCTAGATGTGCTAAAGTTGCAACAAGGCAGCATTACTATAATCATAGTGTTCCAGTCATGATCTAGCACACTGGCTCATAACTGGAACACACTAAGAGAACATATTTTGAACACAGGGCCCGGTGAAGGAGTTACAATGTCACTGAAATTTAGATTTGTAAAAAGAAAAAGAAGGAATTCTAAGAAGTGTGTAGAAATGTGCCTGTGACCAATTTTCATTCCACTACAATCATGCTCAATGCTTTACCAGGTATTTCTCCTTTTTAAGTGGGTAAAAATATAATGAATGGCACAGAATCACACAATGGACCTAAGACAATAAGCTGAAGCTTAACGTTTCGTATCTACACTAGATGGTGCTGTTGCTTTCCTCCAGTTGCCACTGCAGTCAAAGCATTCCGTGTTTGGCCACATTCCTTGTTTGGCCAGTATTCACACACTAAACAGTAGAAAATGTTCCTATTCCCTAGTTCTGTTCAGACCAACGGTCATTTACAATGGGAAGTGATGGTCATTTTTTTAATGTAAGCAGCTGTGTGTAGCTCTTCTTCAACCTGTTGTGTACATTCTGTGTTATTTGTCTCACTCTGTCTTATGTCTGTGCATTTGGTGTGAATCATGTAGTTTGTTAAATATAGCTAAAATATTATTTTGCCACTGGACTATACATATTTTAACCATAATCTGCTAAGATTTACGAAGGCAAAGTCCTGTCAGTAGTCCCTGGTCTGACCAAGGGAAGGAGACCTCTTTTCGATACTGTTCAGAACCCTTCAACAGGAACACTTTGTAATGAGAATGAAGAAACAACTTGACTTCACATAAAAAGGTAGTCTTCCAAATGTGGTTGTTTGAACAAAGCTTAGTGAACCTGACAGTATTGTTACTCCCTGACTTTAATAAAAACCATCTTGAACCAGCTTTTCCTTGTAAAGGTCCGTTTCTTATCTCACAGCCACATGTAGTTTGAGGCCTACAAATCACTATTACCATCTATTTTGTTATATGCGTGGTCTTCAAGAATGAAAGTGATAGCCATTTTAGAAGTAACTTCTTGAAAACCTTAAATGTTTGCTTTAAGTATATTGAGTTGTGTGTACAATGGAGAAATAATGCCATTGTAGAGGCTGATGTTTCACCACGTCATTCTCCCCACCTCCACGTCCTCGCGCTGCTCAACACCTCGGCCACGCCCTCAGTCATTACGCATCAAGATGGCGACGTGCAGGATGACGATACTCGGCAGGAGAAGCCTCTGTGCTCTTTCTATTTTTATTACTCTACTGTTCACTCAATGTTCTCTATCGGCTCCCATAAACGATTCGACGGCCGGTAAGATCACTTTCCTTTATAATTTAAATCCGATGTACAACCTCGATGTTGCTAAAGATGATGCCATCATTTTAGCTAATGGTATACAATGCTAGCAAAGTCGATAGTCGCCAAGCCAATGACTCTGTCAGGTGACAGACGTGATGACAGACAGCCATTATAAACACGTTTGTTTATCTATCCCCTTTAGTTACATAATCAAGGTTGGTGTGCTTGTCGGCGGGTAAAGTCATACGACTAGAAGTTAGCTATGTCACTAAACGAGGCTGTGCTGACTGGACTAGCCCGTGGCTGTATGGCTTTTGGGGTATTATGACTTGGGCCAGATGGGCCGGTCATATATTACAGGCACTAAAGAGTGCCCTTTGTCAGTTTAATGACTTCACATCTAATTCAAAACCCTTTGAGGTTGTCAAATTACTTTCTTTTGTGTAACTGTGGCGACATCTCAATTGTAGTGAACCTAACACTAAACCCAATTTATTTCCCATCTTTGTATATGTTAATATTTAGTTTGGACAAATAAGACATTTTTGCTTTGTAAAATTTTGTTCAACTGAATACTATTTGTCGTGGCTTGGAATGGCTGACGAACCTAACTGGATTTCATGGCAAATGCCTGCAGCAATCTTCGCAGCCGTTGGTTCCACAAAGCTGCCCTGTTTACTAAGTGTTTATGCTGGCTTCCCGTGGCCCATGTGTATGAATGATGCCTTTCTTCTCATGGGAAACTTGTTGCTCTGGACTTCAATTCTCCTGTGTTCGCTATTCCATGTTAGTCTAGCAACCACCTTAAGTCATACACATATTGAGATACTGTTGACTCTTGGTAATAGTATTTATTTGTTGGGGAGGACTAGCGTTGCGTGTGTATGGGGTTAGGGATACTTCTCTGGCATTCAACTGTATGATAGTATGTTGTTTTGTGCTTTATTTTAATTAAATAATTTTTCTGGCTTTAAAAAAAATCAGTGGTTGTATCAGTGATGATTAAGTTCAGGCTTAATTAGACTGTGACAACAATTTAATATCTATTAATTAAAGCACAGGCAACAACACAGAATCCCTAAGGGCACATGGGTTACCATGTCGAGCATGTTTGAACTTGAACTAAGATGGTCGTCAAAGGAACCATATTATCTAATTTTACAGCAGGCTCTAGGGATGATGTCTAGTTGCAGTGGTGATGCAATGTTACCAACATTTATGCACACCCTTAACCCCACCAGCTGTCAAGATAAACTACGGAACACTTTGACATTGTTAAGATATGTCTTGGTGATGTACAACACACCCCAGGTCCTATTTTACTTTTTTGTGTAGTATTTCTGTAGACGCTACTATGCCACACGGAGACGAAGACAATGTTGCAGTAGTTACAATGGGGTTCAATAGGAGAGTATGTCTTCAAATCATTGTAGCATCAATCATAAGTATCAGATATTAGTTGAATTCCCATATGACAACAACTCAGGGGCTCTGTCTCATAATCACTGCATATTCCATTTTTGCAATGTTCTTATGGTGAGAAATCAGTAGTTTAGTAAGAGCACACACATTTTTGCCGGGCCAGCAGTCTCATAAATTCTGAATGCATTTCAACTTTGCAGGCTTGGGGCGTGGCCATGATCTCCGTACAGCTGCACGATCCATGTTATCCCGGCCAATTTGGTCTGTTCTGGCAGCGGGCAGCCCAGATATGGCCGATACATCTAGGTTTTGACATGTGGTCCCGGACCAGTCGGGCAGCGATTCATTGGATGTCCCTTTTTTCTTTGAGCATAAATTGCTAGCCTCAGCGATATCTGCATACCGAAATGTTAACCAAAGTTGGCTACAACTCTATGAAAAGTTTGGGACTTTTGAGTTTTTCCCCGAAAGCAGTATCGAAATCCAGCACTGAAAAACTGCCATTGAGTGTTCTAGAATGCGCCACTGGCTAAAGTTAGCCGTGACGAGCTCAGGCACCACTAACGTTAGCGTTGCCAGGCTAGCTCTCCCAGCCGAGTCACCAGCTCTCTAATCCCGCGGCCGTTGTCACGAAGGGGCGGTCAAAATTTTATCGCCCGTGTGGCATATTGTATTATAGCATACTGGCAAATGTCTAACTAGCTTTCACAATTAATAATAAAGCCTTTTATACATATTGTTATAATACATTTGATTAATTTATTTTATTTATAAATATACAATTTACAGAACGTTGCCTCCTGATGTTGAGAGGGGGTAGTGAAAGTCATTCTGGGTAACGTAGGAAAATAGCACACTGGAGCAGATTGTGGGAAGCCACGACATCCAGTGACAAATTGCAATTAACGATTGTGGAGTGTGTGTGGTTGATGGCTAGTTTAAGCAGCCTCACCTGGCTCCGGAGTCTAACCAGCCTGACTCGGGCCAGGTGAGGCTGCTTAAACCAGCCACCAACCACACACACTCCATAACAATAAAGTACAATATTACACATATCGGAAAAATAAATGAATAGGAAATCGATGTTAGATGTTTTATAACAATGTTAAAGTGTTTTAGCCTGTATTATTCCTTTAATGACTGCACAGTTCAGTCTTTGTATTGCAATGACTACACTACATTGGACACGTTACCTGGAGTTGGCTCAAACTGTTAGATCCTGAATGATGAAGGCTGAGGCTGATGGCTATGATTTTTCTCACTTTTCTTTTCTTTTATTTCAACAGCTGGCACTCCTGAGATAAAGGAAACCGCAGCAGAACCAACAGCAGCCGCCAGTCATGCCATGGTAACCTCCCCGAGCCATGGTGTGTCTGCTGGCAGTGACCCAGCATCGCCTGCTCAGACTGGTACTTCTACGCAGGATGTCCAGGGTTTGCCCCTCAGAAAAAACGAATCCACTCCTGTCACGGTCAAGGCCCCCGAGAATGATACGGTTGTGATCGATCAGTCAAATAGCCCTAAATCAGACGGCAATGGGGATGAAGTGCCCAAAACCACACCAGAGCTGGTGAAGACGCTCCCCACTGTGGCAAAAGGAGGCGTTGATGTTGGTCAAATCAACTCTGATCCCAACCCTGTTCCCGAAAGTGCTCCAGAGGCTCCTCCCAACACCACCGCTGATCCCAAACCCACCAAGCCCACCACCCAAAACCAGCCTCCGGCCACCTCCACAGAGCCCCAGCCCTCGGTCCCGGAAAGCCCCATCCCCACGGACCAGTACACTGTTCCTCCGCTGTTCCAGACTGCCGGCGACGCGGCAGACCCCCGTTCCACAAACTCCTTGAGCGATTATGAGGACGACGATGAGGACGATGAGGACGATGACGGCTACGTGGGCTTCGGCAACACCCTCCCTGACGACACAGAGGACCGGCAGTTCAACATCAACCCAGTGGGTCCCAACGACCAGAGCAGGGACCTGGCGGCCGTCAGCCTGCAGGGGCAGGATCGGGTTGAGCTGACGCGCTACAAGGCCACAGACCTGTACAGCACCGAGGACCAGGACTCCCACTTCTTCTTTCACCTGGTCATCCTGGCCTTCCTTGTAGCCATCGTCTACATAACCTACCATAACAAGAGAAAGGTAAGGAGGATTGTGGGATTTTGCACCCCCTGTGGGCAAAGTGGTGCTTAGCGTTTAGCTGAGCACTTGACCCTGTGATGTCATTTTTTTTTTTTTTTTTTGATTGATTTGTTGCTATCTACACCAGTGCCTAGTGCAAATATCAAAATGTTCTCTAAATAACAAGTTAGGATGGTATAAATGGGCAGCCTACTCACAGTGCAATCAAGAGATGAACAAAATTGAACACGAAGGTTAATCAACAAAAGGCATGAACAATAAACATGTGAACAAATTCAAATAGCTCACAGCCCGTCAATTTGTATTCACTTAAGAGTAGAACTTGCTGTCAAAAAAAAATCCACGGTCACCATTTCATACATCCCGTGTTCACAGTAGGGGTGCAAACGGGTAGGCCTACTCGTCAAGCAAATCATAAACGATTACAAAAATATTGTAATCAAAAATCGTTTTGTAGTCCTTTTTCTGACATCTTACAAATACATTATTATGTATTATGGCAAAGTTTTGGGGCAGGATAATAGTCAAAAGCCTTTGCCGTTGAGCAGTCACGCCTTATTATTGTTGAGGCTGTATATAATGGGTTTGTTCGCCAACGTTTAGTGGCTGGCCCTGGTAGACAGAGTTCCCCACGCGTTCGACAAGTTTTACAATAATGACCACCTACCCGGAACGTCGCGACATCAACACTGGAAGTGAAATGTATAGCAGCATAGCGCTGCTGTGATGTATTAAAAAAAATTCACACATCTTAATCATATTGGATATTCGACAGATATTCACCCTCTGAATTGGCGATGTGAACTAAAGACGCGATCACCAGTATGAGTCCCGTGTGTCTAGCGGTGTATACCTGCCCAGGAGACTTCCAAGTGAAACCGCCGGGCAGCAGCACTCCTCTCTATAGAGCCATCGTTTGGTCAATATTTCTACACAATCGGCGAATTACAAAGTACCCTGCCCTAAACAATAGCCTAACTAAAACGCAATTCAACTGGATACTTCACATTTCAAAATCTCCACAATGGATATAACATTAAAATCCTTCTACTCCTCTATATCTCAGAGGCAAATATTGTACTTTTTACTCCACTACATTTATTTAATAACTTTAGTTACTTTGCAGGTTTAGATTGTTAATATAAATCTACTAAGAAATTATGATATATTAGGTTAAACTACCCAGCAACATATAAGGTAATTAAAATCAGCTCCACCATTTTATTATTATTATTGTATTGGGGACCCACTCTATTTCCCTGGGACACACTCAAATGACCACCTGTGTGTCCCAGGGACTCAATACATTGAAAACCTATCAACATCACTGAAAGATGACCTTCTCCTCTCAGATCCTTCTCTTGGCCCAGAGTCGCCGCTGGAAGGAGAGCTTGTGTTCCCGCAACTCGGTGGAGTACCACCGGCTGGACCAGAACGTCAACGAGGCCATGCCTTCCCTCAAAATGACGCGGGACTACATCTTTTGATCCGGCGCTTGTCGTCCAGCCGCAGCTACAAACTGAACAAAGCCGGTTAGCCTTCCCGCTAGGTCGCTCACACTGCTCACAATGCTTTAAGCTTTTGTGTGTGTGTGTGGCTGATGATGTGTGTGTGTGCTCTTCCACTCTCTTTGCTTTGGAGAGTGACTCTTGGAGCAAGGGAGCACTACAGGATGTAGGGTGGCAACTTGTTTGTCACCCTAAGATGTATACAAAAATGGGTTTCCGTCATCTGCATAGAGCAGGATCTTTTTTCTTTCTTTTGTACGTTTGTAATGTTCGTTTCTCACGGTTGTTTCCCTGAGATACTGTTTTTTTTTTTCTCTAAATGAATGACTTGTGTTTGAATATGTTGATCAATATATTTCAAATTTTTCATCTGTTAATGAGGACCAGCCTTAAACCTTTACATGTTGTGTTACGTTTATCTTATTGTGCTTAATACTCTCTTCAAGAGTAGGACTAACCTCTTGTAAATCTAACATTTAGATAGATATTATCACGCTAAAATGTTCATTTAATTTACACTGTGCTTGTGGACACCATCTGGAAGTCATGACAAAATGGGAATGATCACAAAACGGCTTGGTTCATGTTTGCTATTGTGCCGTCTATAGTTTTTAAACTATAGATTAAAGTTAACATCAAAGTATCTAGCGTAACAATCTAGAAAAAAATGCATTAACCTGAGCATTAGCCGCTTTAACTTTGAGCAAATTTGGCTTAAATGTTTTCATTTCACTATGCTATGCCTCTGATTTAATCTGAATGATATCGGATCATACCAGAAGTGTATAGGAGCCATCATTCTTGACCTTTAGGAAAGCCGACAGACCCGTTTACTAGAAATGAGTTTGCAACTACTGAGGAAAAAAAAGTTAATATTAATAATAATTATCAAATGCTGCAGTGAAGAGTTGTTATGATAATGAGCTAGATCTTAACATGATGTATCGAAGGATATAGGAAATGTTCCACAAAGGATTCACATTTTACTATGCTATGGCTTTACCATCATTTACTTTTCTGCTCTAATATTTAACTGAAAAAATGTTGCATACATTTCCATTTTTATTTCCATGAAATCGTACACGCATTCTCTGCTCTCGGGTTGTTCAAAGTCTCATCTTTTTATTTGACTTGTCTATTATGGTACCTGTTAACCATTGACCTGAGGTTCGTTGTGCACTAAACACCAGGGGTTGGCCCTCTTTGTCTTTGATGTTTGACTTCGGCGAAGACTAATTAAGTCATTGTGGATCTTTCAAATGCATAGCTGGGAATCCCACACTCAGAAATGTCTCTCTCTCACTCTCTCTCAAACATTTCTTTCTCACACACATTTTGAGAACTAACGTGGCCAAAGTATCATCACGTCACGCCTTTGTCCCCCCCCCCCAACCATTTACTGCCTTCCGCTACATTGCCGTATCTCCGGTTTAAATATGTGTGTAAATATGTGTGCGTGTATGTATATGTATGTATATATATATTCATTCATTCATTCAATGCCTGCCACTTTATGTCAAACCGTGTCATAGAGCGATATATTCACTTTTTTGGGGAACCTAACAGTACTGTGTGTCATGCAGTAATACTCATGCAGTAATACTTAAGAGTCGAGGATGGTAGGTGTGTTACACACTGCTTTTTGCAATCAACAATATAAATTGTACAATTTTTTTTGGTCAATAAAGCACAAAATTGGTTGAGCTGTCAGATTGTGTGTTATTGTTACAATTATTACATTTAAATAATGTGCTAGTGTAATACAGCAATCAAGTCATCCACATGGAACAGGGATGCTGTACACCAGCATTGAGAACACAAATGATGAGCACAATTCACACTATGGCCCATATGACCATAGATAAAGAAGGAATGTAGTCTAGAATAAATATTTCTTTTGTGTTTCTGTATTTCTGTGGCGCAAATTGAAGACAAACTCGGCAAGAACCACATGCTTTTAAGTTGGATGGGAGTTCTGCATTTGACCCAGCTGCCAATTTGAGCCAACTCAGCATTTCTTGAAAGAAACAGGAGACTGTCGACTGCTTCATGTCTGAACAATACTCTTATAATAATACCAATACCTATAACAATACCAAATAGAAACAGATGCATTGGTAGTTTTTTTGTTGTATTTTTGTTATTTTTTGCTTCATTGAGTTAGATTCTAGTATTAATTTGTAATAACTTCTGGTTTTTAAGTTCCGTCTTCAGAGGGCTTGTTACAGGCTAAGTGAAGTGAGACACATGAATACAAAACCGAAAATCGTTTGTAGAGAATAGAACCATGCAGTATGTAATCTAACCACTGGGTGGCAATATACACACATAAGTCCGTCGACAATCGACGTGGCCGTTTGCCTCCACAAACATTACATATCCACTGATTTGTGATTGTGTTTTTTACCCGGTACATTTACATTTGTCTCTAAAAAAAATGAGTTAAAGCTTATTTTTCCTCACATTCTTCTCCACGTCGGCAAATGGGAAACGAGCGGCGCGTCTTGCAATATTAACATTCCACAAAGTTTGGGGACAAGGCTCACTCATTTGAGCTGCGCGGCAGATGCCTGTGTCATTAATCAAAATGTGAAATAACAGACAGGCATACATAGGCCTACAAAGTGGAGTGAAGGCCATTTCAAAATAGCAGAATAGGAAAGGCAATTTCCATCCAATATAGATAGATGTCGTGTTCAGACTTGTATCGCCAGGGCCCAGTATTTCAAAACCTTTAATCTAGATCAGAATTATCCGGATAGGACTAAATCTCAAAATTGGGTATTTTAAAACCAGAGATGTGATCCTGATCCTACAAAATTGGGATACGGATTTGGTAATCCAATCCTACCCAGAATCCAGATCAAATGTTGATTTAGGGTATTTCAAAACTCTAAGGTGGAGATTAGGATAGGTTTGATGCTAAAAATCAGGATGATCCTGATCCCACTGGAAGGGTGGATCCAGCATGGATTCAAGGTGGATGTAGAGACATGTAGGACACATGGCACATATTTAATCATTATTTTATTCAATGCTTGCATATTAAAGTAATACAGACCATGCCAAAACAATATCCATTCTAAATTAAACAATTAAACAATAAAATATTTTCAATTAGAACACCAAAAAAACTCCAAGCTGTTAGAAAAATGGGTAGGTGCAAAAACAAGAATTTCACATTTCTTCCTCCGAAAGTGCAATGCCAGCATCTTTCAGCCTCTCTTCTAAGGCGAATGCTAAGTTTTGTTTCCCTCATTCACAGCCCCAAGTAGATGGCCCTGACCTACCACTGGCAGCACTGCAACCAGATGGAGCAGCTGGACGGTCAATGCGAGACGCTCTAGTGAACCATTATTTTACTTAGGGTCTTTTGATCAATAAAAACATTAGTATGCTGATAAAACAGTTTTGTGTTTGACTTTTTTTTTAAATCCTAGTGAGACATTTAATATACATACTGTGTTAATGAAATGTTGTATTACTTTGACCAACAGATGCCGGCCTATCCAAAGACTGCAAATCTAGATTCTGTAATCCTGATCTTGTGGTATCTCGATC
>OOFB01037357.1:3377-14314 GCA_900323305.1 Trachyrincus murrayi
CTCCCAGGGTTGGACATGGAGGAGTTCCGTGTGTCTATGAAGAACATTATGGGCGACGTGGACGATGAAGATATTGACATCATCTTTATGACGGTCGACACCAACTGTGATGGCACTGTGGACCTGGTGTGTCTGTGTGTGTGTGTGTGTGCCTGCATGCATGTGCGCGTGCGCGTGTGTGTGTGCGTGCTTGCTTGCGTGCGTGCATGTGTACCTCTGTTATAACATAACACAAGTAAAGTGGCCCGTGTGATTGCAGAGACCATGAGTGAGAGACGATCCTGGCACATATCTCCAGAGTTGAGAGAAGGTTATTGTAATCTGGGAGAAAAGGCAGACTGAAATACAATAGGTGTCAGGAGAGGAAAGGTCAGGGGCGTAGTTAGGGTACGAAAACAGAACAGATGTTGTTTGTATGACCGCTGCACTGCAGCGAATGGCTAATTCTCTCACTAGCATGTCACGGTTACATGTAGCAGTGTGGGATAGAAACAAATAGATTGCGACAACTAAATATTCATCTCATTGTATTCATGCGTGTGTCTTTATACATGGCGTGGTTGTTGTTAAGATTTAGCTGTTTTCCAGCCAGTGGATCACTTTAATGAAAGGATTGTGTGTGGTATTAGTACTAATTTAAGTATTCAGAAGCACACAAATTAGGCTTTTTACTGGTTCAATTAATGCCTTTTTGGACATTGGCATATGCCATCTGATAGATTTACAATCATTATGTTGATAAAGCAAATGCACAGTGCATTATGGGCATTCTCATAAAGGGTGTTAACACAATGTAGTATATTTCATACCCATAATTCATGGAATAATTGGTTCCTGACATGAACTGATGAAGTATTTAATGTGTAAGTGAAATTAATGACGCTTGGGTTTTTTAGTTGATTTAAAACGTGTTTGGATTAAATGATCAGGTGAATAAACAATGCCTTTATTAACGTTCATAAATATTATTCTGTAAATACTGGATTGTAATAATATATTACAATTATTCACACTTTTCATTATCCCCCCCCCAAGGCAAGACAAATGAAAATTAAAAGTCCTTTTGATGTCAGACTTGTGAAAAAAAGTATGAATAAAGTTCATTAAGCAGAGTTAAAATATTGAATAAAAATAGCCAAGAAAAATGGCATTCTGACAGTTCAATCTATATATTGTTATTTCAACCAGTATTTCTAAAAGACGACACCAGAGGTAACTGCGCTTCATCATAAAGTTTAAACCTTTCCATGAGAACCGGAGATAAGAGTCAGTGTGATTTATTAGTTCCAAAAGTAGGCCTGGATATTAGCTATTTGTGTTACCACAAGCTACAAATCATTGGCTACAAACTGCAGCCCAGAAGAGGCTGCAGTTTATACCTAGGAATTATGAAGAGGATTCGGCATTCATACATCATCACTTGTATTGATCTTACTTCATTGTTTAGGGATAATACTGAAGAAACGATTAACTGTTCATGATCACAACAGCTCCTCAAAGATTTTTCACACACACACACACACACACACACACACACACACACACACACACACACACACACACACACACACACACACACACACACACACACACACACACACACACACACACACAAGCACACACGTGCGCTCACACACACACGCGCGTGCACACACACGCATGCACGTAGGCACGCATGCACGCACGCACACACACACACACACACACACACACACACACACACACACACACACACACACACACACACACACACACACACATACACGCACACACACACAATGTGACACATCTCAGTGATTTGATGCCCAGTGTCACAGTTGAACAATGGAACCATTAGCTTGAGACTATACACGTCAGTGTATGTCCAGCTTACCGAAAAGCCCGTCGATACCAACGTCGACTTCCAGGGAAAATATCAATAAGCTAAATATTTCTCCTTGGTGAGGACATACACCGCAATAAACAATCCTGGTGCATAATAGAGTTTTTCTTTTTCCCGTTCCCTGCACACTCCCTCCCCCAGCATCATTGCATCCGTCTGTAACATCAAAGACACAACAAAAATAAAACAAAATGATGAACTAATATCTGTCACCGGTTGCATAGCACAGCGCTACTGCACAGCCATCCATCCTGGCCGGGCCGGACCCGGGCCGACGTGGAGGGAAGAGGGATGTCAGTCCTGCTGATATTTAAGCGGGTCAAGTGCCATTGATCGCACGCTTCCATGGAGAAACTGTCCTGTCGTTGATAAGATGGATTAAGCTCTTACTGCCAGTATGGTCACCCCACACCCCCGTCCTCCACCCTCCACCACTACTACCCTCCACCACCCCCTGCTGTCGCCCATGTCTCCACAGACCCCACCTCCTCCTCTCTCGCTGTTCCCCCAGGATGTGTCTCACTGACTCTGGCTGTGAAGCCCTCTGCTATGGAGCCTCTATACTCGTGCGTGCGATGTTATGGTCACAAATGTCTCAGTAATGTTATACTAGAGCCAGGTCCTGATGAACAATCGCTATCCCAAAGATGAAACTTTGGGTTTATTTCTGTATTATGGTACCATAAAGAGTGTTTGAAAAACACGCTCCATCATTTCGATCGCATTGGGTTTGGGAACACACCAGTGAGTTGGGTTAGGAGGGAAGGCCCTGACATGGGAAGTGTAGTACATGGGAATACATAGGAATGTAAATATATATATATATATATATATATATATGGACAGAGAGAGAGGAGGGAGAGAGAGAGAGAGGAGAGAGAGATAGAAAGAGAGACAGAGAGAGGAGAGAGAGAGAGAGAGAGAGAGAGAGAGAGACAGACAGAGAGACAGAGAGAGGAGAGAGAGAGGAGAGGGAGAAAGAGAGAGAGAGCATTGATTTCAAATGCTTCCAAGACCCCCCATCCCCACCTCGTTTAACTCGGCAGCAAACATCCTGAGCTGTGCTCTCCTTTAAGTGGGTGATATCTCACAAGGTACACACTCTGGGTCCACTTCTCCTGTATAATCACCATGGGAGTCCCACTGGATATTAGGGAACAAATTATCAATGGATTACAGATTACAGACATGTGTCTGACAGTGGTGAAAGAAGTGCTCAGATCTTTCACTTAAGTCAAAGTACTGTAGTAATACCACACTGTAGAAATACTCTGTTACAAGTAAAAACAATATTAGCATCAAAATATACTTAAAGTACCAAAAGTAAAAGTGCTCATTATGCAGAATGGCCCATTTCAGAATAATATATATTATAATATTGGATATATATATATGTTATATATATACAATAATATATATTATATTATTGGATATTATTATATTTATTCATGCATTAATGTGTTCATCGCTTTATCAGCTGGTAAAGGCGGAGCTCATTTTAATTTATTTATATATTTTAATTTATTTTTTATATATTACTTATTGCTGGGTAGCTTGGGTAGCTCCTCCTGGGGACCAATAAAGCCTTATTGATATAAGTATATAATGTATTTATTGATTATATTTTGTATTGGTAATCTGAATCTCCAAAGTAACTAGTAACTAAAGCTGTCAGATACATGTAGTGGATTAAAAAGTACAATATTTGCCTCTGAGATGAAGTGGAGTAGAATTATAAGGTAGCAGAAAATAGAAATACTCAAGTAAAGTACAAGTACCTCAAATTTGTACTTAAGTACAGTACTTGAGTAAATGTACGTAGTTACTTTCCACCACTGGTGTCTGGTGGAGGTTTGGTTAAAAAAAATAGAGACATCAATTTAATCAGTTCATAATTGTCTCTTGAAAAAAAGGTGCAGCATAATCCTGGTGCATCTGAAATTGCTGTATGTCTCTGTGTCATAATTTGCATAGTTATTTGTTGCATGGAGATTCATAATCTCTATTCGTGTTCATTAGGAACTCCATTGTTTCTCGTCACGTTATTTACGATAGTTCATATTATGACCAGCAGATGTCAGTAGTGTTCCTTAAAAACTAAGTCCATAGTGATTCTGCTGCCCATGTTCTGCGGCCGACTGGGAGCGACTGCCATTAAACTTATTCCCTGGCATATTTTCTCATGGAATATGAATGGCATGTCATACTCAATTCCCACAATGCATTGAAGGTGTATTTTCCTTTGTTTCTTCCGTGCTCTGTTATAAACGTAGGAAAAAAAACTAACAGAATAGGTGCAGGACCTGAATGTGGGGGAGACAACACAATGGCTGTTTCTTTAATTCAAAAAACAGCAGCGCAAAAAAAGAAGAAGAAGACAAACACACACACACACACACACACACACACACACACACACACACACACACACACACACACACACACACACACACACACACACACACATCTCTCCGCGTGCCGCATGGTTCACTACTAAAAGACAGTCGCGGACACGGCGATGGAGTCAGAAACAATGCTTACACCTCACTCTCCGCAGTTACCATGGCAACCAAGCACCTGAACTTCTAGGTGAGTCCCACGAGAGCCTTGTGAAGAGAGGAGAGGCAGGACAAGACCGGTTTGTCCTGATATACAGTCGCTACAACTCCCCCCCCCCCCCCCCCCCCCCCTCTCTCTCTCCCCCCCCCCCCCCCCCCCCCCCCCCCCCCCCCCCCCTCTCTCTCTCTCTCTCTCTCTCTCTCTCTCTCTCTCTCTCTCTCTCTCTCTCTCTGGGGAGCAAAAATGAAAAATGCAATACTATCGAACCTGCTCTGAGTTTTAATCGTGCATCTTCTCCACATAATGTTGTGGCTGTTGTCTTGTTGTCCGTTGCAGTCTTTCTGTGTCTCAGGGTAACCAACCACCCGAAGTATCCATGTTGGTGTTGTCTTCTCGATAAGGTCCAGGCATTCAAACTACATTTGAATCACATCTCACGGGGTTGTGCTATGCTCCGGTCACAAATGGCTCGGTAATGTTATACTACAGCCAAGGCCTGATGACCAATCACTATCCCGAAGATAAAACGGTAATTTTGGTTTATTCCTGTATTATGGTACCATAAAGAGTGTTTGAAGTCACACCTAGTCTTAAAAAGGTAAGCAAAACATGCGCCATCATTTTTATGCATTGGGTTTGGGAACACACCAGTGAATTGTGTTAGGGGGAAGGCCATAACATGGGAAGTGTAGTTTATATACTGTGTTTATCTCTACATATATATATATATAGAGATAGATAGCATTTATTTCAAAAGCTTCCAAGACCTTCCAAGGTCTTTTTTTGGATCCCTATATCAATGACATAGCCTACTTATTCTCTATGTCGCCGGAAATGAGAAAAACGACATTTTTTGGATGCAGTTTTATGTTGTGACGCGTTGCTGTTGTTTCCCATCGTGTCCGGGCGTTATGACTTAACATTCACAGCTTCTTACTTTGCTTCTGTCCCAGGCCCCTCTGCCCCTCATTTACCGCTTTAAGAAACACAACACTCCTCCATGTTGGGAACCAGCAATTTAATTCCCCACACCGCGCTCTGAACGATGCTATTAACTCACAGCCCACCTCGGGTTGTGGTCGGGTTCGCTATTATTTTCTTATGTTTCCGAAAAGAGTGCAAATCCAAACGAGCCCAGATATAAAATAGCACTGCTGCGTGATGCCGCTGTGCTTACTGCTGCCTCCCATCTATTTGGCTGCTGGACCTTGGTATACACACACGTATACACGCACACACACACACCCCCGCACACACGCACACACACACACACACACACACACACACACACACACGCACACACACACTAAGTGAAAGAAATCAGGTCATAGGGATAATATTGCTTGAAGAATAACATGAAATTTCATTAGCTCTACTAATGCCTCCATGACATCAGTGATAAATCCTCCCCAGGCCGGCGGCCTGTGGTTACTGTGCTATGTCTGATGCCGCTGGGTTGAGGCGCGTGGAAAGGGGTCACTGGAGAAATGAAATTGAAGCAAAATGTTTCAGAAGGAACACCACATGACACGGGACAGACCACATATTTCTTTATATACGGTATATCTCTTTTTTTTCTTCACCCTTTTTCATGTTGACTAACAAGATATTGAGAATTATATATTATACCAACCTCGCTTGACTGGCTTACCTAGGCCTATCTCACACACACACACACCAAAAATTTAATTTGTAAAACAATTTTGAAACATCTCCGAATGAGTATTGTCAGAAATGTCCCGTTTTCATAAAGCTGTGCGTGTTTATGAATTGGAGGTTGAATATTGAATGGGCTGATGGACTGGAACCCTGACAGCGAAGCATTGATACTTGAGTTCCCCTTGAAATGTCAATATGCAGAGAGCTGGGATTCTCACTGTCCACATTTCCTGAAAAGAGAGCAAAGCAAAATCGAAACATGGAGAGCAGACTGATTGTCTTACCAATAATTGCTGATACATATTTTAATCTGATATATGTCCAGACATGCAGTGAACTGGTGTTGTGATAATGAGAGAGAAAGTGATCATCTGTCTGTCTGGCTGTCTGTCCTATCCATCCATCCCTCTCTCTCTCTCTCTCTCTCTCTCTCTTTATCTCTCTCTCTCTCTCTCTCTCTCTCTCTCTCTCTCTCTCTCTCTCTCTCTCTCTCTCCATCCATCTATTTGTCAGGATAAGTAAGGGGGCGTGCCCAGTAGATAGGTGGGGCTCCTCCTCCTATCAGGAACCTGCTAGCAGCTGTGTTTTGTAGTAATCGTGGACGAGAGAAACCATCATCCAAGAAAAATGTGCGGGCTTGATTTGATTGACACTCGTATATCAGTGTCTGAGCCTGTGTATTATCTCGCCTCAGGGATTTTGCCTTGCTTTATTCTCTCGCTCTCTCTCTCTCTCTCTCTCTCTCTCTCTCTCTCTCTCTCTCTCTCTCTCACTCTGGTGTTTCCTCGTCTTTGTACTAAGGTGTCCGGAATAGGCAGAAATGTGTAAATGAGGAAGTGCGTGGTGAGAGATTTAAATGTCTGGCCTAATGAGACCAACAGGGATCCCAGTGTGTTGATCCAGAAGTACAGGTGTGAGAGCAGGCCAATCAAACATCACACCTGGATGCCTGCAGTGCTGGCTGGGTATTATTCAGCTCCATAAGACACCGGAGAAGATTGTTCACTGTTTTTTTCACTAAAGTAAATGGGGTGCCTTTGTTTTTGAATAAGACAACTAGTGACGGTCTTACATGGTTGGATCCCAGTTTGATTATGCCTGCGGTTTTCATTTTGGAATTTGCATTATTTGGATTATTATAATTGTTGGGTTTTTTTGTTGTTTAAGAAAGCTATTATTATTTTGAATCCCATAATTATTTAGTTATACAATCAGTTATGCAAACCCCATGATATCCAAAGTAACAGAAGCTTACCCTTAAATGCCAGAGAAACTGTGAAATAAGTAAGGAATAAACCACAACGGGTGTCCCATTATTGGAAAATATTGTACCACCATACCACAGTTACCACAGTCAGTTTATACCACAGTTATCTACAATGATTTACATATTAGTTACTTTCATCTATAACGTTATTGGGTTTTTATTGACTTAATCAGCTGAAATAATAAAATATTCCTCCACTGCGCTTTGAGCATATTGTTTTTGCGTTGTCAAGGAAACATCTGGTCGACGTTGTTTTTAATGTTGGATTAAAAGGCAGAGGTGTCCCGTTACACGCCCTTGGAACGTTATTGACCAATCAAGATCAAGTATTTAACAATGCTGATAGGTATAAAGGATACTTATGCAACCTTGACCTCTCTGGAATTCTCTAACAACAACTGTTGTTGACCCATCCCTTCATATCCTAAAATGTTTTTTGCCCCTTCTGTGAAGTTGGAAAATGTCAAACAATACAAAAATCGAATTATTGGTTCAATACTGGTTCTATGCCAGTACAAGTGACACATGAACAAATTACTGTTTTTGATGTATTCCTAGTTTCTGTATTTATTTTGATATGCTGGGGGCCGATATACTGGATATGTATTGGAAGCACATCATAAAAATACACAATTTGGTTAGTAAAAGGATGCCATATATAAAAATAGATGGAGAAATGGAGTTGAAAAAAGTCCTTTCATATCAATTTTATCTTGAGTCTCGAGAGAAGCAGAACTCGCCATGGCTGTGTAAATAGCTTCACATATGTAAACAGCTTTCCAAGGAAATAATAAAAAAAACACATTGTTTGCTTTATTCCCCCAAAATGGCCACTTCTGTAAAGAAAACCCAGCAAACAAAGCACACTCCACCTTGTTTGGTTGAAGCTACTGAACTCTTGTGTATTTTTTTGCTACACCAGAATAAGCATGTTATGATTATGACAATAATCAATAGTAAACAACAATAAAAATAATGAATACTTATTTGAGTAATGTCACACTCTCCTCCTCCTCAGGACAACTCTGGCTAACATTAGCACATGGAAGACAAAAAGGAGAAAGTAGTATTTGATGTTTGGGTGATGGTGGCGACATCTTGGGAATGTTAAATGGAGTAGTGAGTTCTGTTTTGATCGTCACACTTTGTTTTGAGAAAAGAGCCACCAATTAGCTGCCAGTCAATTAAAGAGTCTGACAGCAGTGAAGGAATGGTTAATTGAGTGGCACGATATCAAGAATTGGGTCTCTTTGTGCATAAAATGCTTTAAGAGATCCATAGGAAATTCATCCCACTATCTTTCATCCAGCGATTCTTGTATTTTTTTTTCGAAAGACCTGCAATGCAGGTTGCAATACCTTCCCAATGACTCAATCACTCATGAGGAAATAGCCTTAAATGTGTGTTTTCAAGCAGAAACGAATTGTTGCAACTCTGACAGGCAACTCTGTGGGCAGAGTGTGTGCGTGTGTGTGTGTGTGTGTGTGTCACATGAGTCCACTGGGAGACCTGGATTTATGCAGACATTAGTGGCCCCCGTGTTTGCATTCCAAATGGTAAGGGTTCTTGTTTCCTCGTGAGAGAAAGGTGTTGGGTCAGATCCCAATTTAGACCAAACGTGTTTCGGACCTCAGCCGCCATGGGAGATACTGTCATGGCAAGATTGATCTGATCAAGTTAGTGTGTGCATGTGTGTGTGTGTGTGTGTGTGTGTGTGTGCGTGTGTGCGTGTGTGCATGTATGTCTCTATAGGGATTTGCTATGGCTCGTACCATCTGCTGAAAACAGTCAATGCATCCCCAAGCAGCATGTAGGTCCTCCCTATTTTCTCTGCTGACTGTTGCCAAAGGTCATAGGAGACATCAACCGTGAACAAATGATCAAGACGCTGTTGCAAAATGTCAATATAAGTTCAACTCATTGTTTCATCAAAATGCATTATCGCCACAATTCATGGTCAGGAAGCAAGGAGAAAAAAAGACATAGTGTTCACTAATACTATTCCTGTTACTATGTTCTTACATTGATTACCCAAAGAATACCACACAACAACTGCCGGGAAAATAAATATACGTTGCCATTTTATTTGCCTCTATTACCACGTATCTGTGAAGTGACGTGCTACAGACTTAGCTAATTCAGCTAATTCAGCGGGGCAAAAATTTTTTTAAAAAATCTCTCCGGACGAAGAGAGTCACAGGATAGATGGTGCAAAGCAATAAGGCTGGGGCCGGCCGTGTGCACGCCCACAGGCGAGGTGTGTGGCTCATCTTGTTCAGCAAAGCATGAAGGGTACAGGAGTTAATAATATAACACCACCAGGCAGACACACAGGGTGGAGAACAGGCATAGCGGGGATATGGGGATAATACAAGGGATGATTATTAAGATGGAGGAGCCGGTAATGGGTTGGGTGGTGGAGGGGGTGGCGTGGGTTAGGAGAGGTAAATGCTGGTTTACCCCGGGCCTGTCGTACGATGGTAATGACGAAGGTGTCACACACATGAGTTCACTACTCCTCCTCAGAATGCTTGGTTTTAATTTGGATGTCGAATGAAAATTATTGACTTGACGTGTGTGTTTGTGTGTGTGTGTGTGTGTGTGTGCTCATGTGTGTGTAGGTGTGTGTGTGTGTGACTAATGATCACTTGCTGTTTGCGTTTCACTGTGGACTTTCATGAGCGTGTGTATGTGTGTGTGTTTTACTTTCCTCCATAAAGACAAAGTCGTTTGGCCGGTTAAAGATTAGCACATTGCTTACCCGCAAGAAATGCATGAATCAGGGTTAGCGAGAGATCTAAGTGACTCACAAAGTCCTCGCAAACCACTGATGAACGTAAACACGAGTGTATGTATTTAAATGTGCTGCATGTGTGTGGGTGTGTGTGTCTATGTAATTATGGTGTATGTACTGTGGAATTGGAGAACCATAATAAAGCCATCTAAAGATGTAACAATATGAAGGACTGCCGCAGAGTGACTTAAAGCTACCATGAATAATACATCTCTGGGCCTGAGTGATATCACCGTGTGCCTTGAAATTAATCATCAACGAAAAATGCGATATGCTTTTGGCATAAATATTCAACACACACCACTTAAGCACATCAACACTTGACACAGTTGTTGTTTCAGATGTTGCAGGTGAAGTGAATCCAAAAGAACCACCAACAACGGCAGCTCTCAACTAAAAGCCTCGTCTCGCTTTACCGGAAATTCCTTCTCATGTTGTTGTGTCTGCCGCTGATAAACTCAGAGCAGATGGAAAGAGGATATGGTGTCCATTGTGCCGAATCTGCCCGACAACACAAAACAACAGAGAGAAATAGAGAGAGAGAGAGAGAGAGAGAGAGAGAGAGAGAGAGAGAGAGAGTGACAGAGAGAGAGAGAGAGACAGAGAGAGACAGAGAGAGAGACAGAGAGAGAGAGAGAGAGAGAGAAAGAGACAGAGAGAGAGAGAGAGAAACACACACACACAAACACACACACACACACACAGAGAGAGAGAGAGAGACACACACACACACACACACACACACACACACACACAGAGAGAGAGTCAGGGAGAGA
>OOFB01037357.1:24958-35615 GCA_900323305.1 Trachyrincus murrayi
AATGCATGGGTGCCTTCATCACAAATACCAATGAGATGAAGCTCCATCCATTACCGCCGGGGGGGTTGGTTAATCCCTCCACACACACACACTCACGCACACGCACACGCACACTCACACACACACACACACACACACACACCTCCAGACTCCCAGAGGTCATTGTATTCACACACTCGACCATCACATTGGCATATTGGGAGTGAGAACCAGAACCAGGTTCAATATAGACAGGCTTTATTATGGCTCCCTACCCACACCAACATGCAACCAAATGTATAATTCATCAATGGTGCAGGTCACCCAGGGGCCCTCAGCCGCCCCGGGGCCATGTTTCTACCTCGGACATAAAAGGGTGGAGGGGTATACAGTGGCTATACAGCCGACTCAAGTAACTGCAGTAACACCCCCCTCCCCGTAGGGAGCTGTAATCCACCGGCTAATGCACTCGGCTAATAACGGTGTTCAGAATGGATCTCTAAGTCGTTAGGTAAATGTAGGCTGTTAGAGAGTAGACACAATGGGACTTTACACTCAAGCTAAATTAACTGGTTTTGCTTTGTTATTCGTGTATTCAGTTCATACAGCTGGATTTCATTTGCGGATCCTGTTATGTCCAAACCCAAAAAGGGCCTTATGTATGATAATAGCCTGGAAAGGGTATTGCACCCTTTATGTATTCATTCATTTACTTGTGCTAAATGCTACGGTCTTGTTTTTGGGGGTGTTTATGAAAAAGGCAAAAATATAGATAACTAACAACCCTGACGCAGCCAGAGGGAATTGGCCAGAATTACTTTTGACGTACTTAGAATATAAACTCACATTTTGGCACAGTTGCTGTTTCACGCCCAGATGACCTATAATGAATCAACTCCAATTGCAGAATGTGATTCATTTATACAGATAAAAACATTTTAACTTTTCAGCCTAACCCGATTGGTGCTGCTCAAGTCTACTTGAAGCCAATGTAACG
Organism: Trachyrincus murrayi; assembly: GCA_900323305.1. Taxonomy (NCBI): domain Eukaryota; kingdom Metazoa; phylum Chordata; class Actinopteri; order Gadiformes; family Macrouridae; genus Trachyrincus; species Trachyrincus murrayi. The sequence goes on from OOFB01037357.1 coordinate 25,935, forward strand.
TCCCATTTTAATATAAAGCGATCAAAACACCACACTAACAACTGTCAGTCTCAGAACCGAGCTTCAGACAAATTACTCCATCAACCGCAATCCGGTCTACGGCAGAAAATAATTCTTCAATAATTTATAGAGAGAAAGAAAAAAATGACCTGATTTAAATTCCTTGTTGTTGCGCTAGTCGTCCATAATACCGTATTATCCGCCACCAACACACTTAAGAGTCTCTGAGAGGCTGTTGTACTTTAGCCTCTCGTGGCTACTGACATTGATTCAGGGCCATGGTAATATTTTACTAGGGCTCATTTGCACTCTGTTTGGCACATGCGATTGCCGTTGACTGCAGTGTTCTTCTGGATCTCAATGGCCTTCCATTCACAGTGCTTGTTAAAATGTGTGCCGTGAATAAGTCTGTGGGATAGCGGCATACACTCCTCCCGGGACCCGTGGATGGCTAACAAGCACATTTAGTATGGAAGCGATTTGAAGCTCACCTTGTTTACAGCCTCCACTGTGATGCCACTGTCTGACTGTCTGTGTGTCTATGTGGCTGTGTGTCTGTCTGTTTGTGTCTGTCTGTCTGTCTGTCTTACTGTCTGTCCGTCTGTGTGGCTGTGTGTCTGTCTGTTTGTGTCTGTCTGTCTGTTTGACTGTCTGTGCACACACACATTCTTTTTCCTGTCTGTCTCGCTATCTGTCTCTGTGCCTCTCTCTCCCTCTCTCTCTCTCATGCAAGCACGCATGCACGCACACACACACAGGGCCACTCAGAGAAAGCGAGCGAGGGAGGGAACACAAATTATGTTTAAGTAAGTATAGGTTAAATTACCCACAATGTGAAATCGCACTTAAATTGCACTAAAGAAGGATAAGGGAGAGAAAGACTACAGGCTCACTATAATGAGCTGTTACAGCCCAGCACCAGCAGGGACCCCACACTGCTCTCTGAGGCTGGGGAGAACAGGAAGAGACGGTGGAGGTGCTGATTGTAAAACGGTAAAGTGTGATGGCAGCAATCTGCCGCATCAAGACAGAACACATTGTTGATCTTCTGAGATAGAAGTCCATGGAAACACACAAGCCAATAGGGTTCCAGATTATTGATTTCATATAAGCAACTACAACAGCAGCAACAACAATAACGGCAACCGCAACAACGACAACAACAACAATAACAACGACAACAACAACAGCAACCACAACAACAACAACAATAACAGCAACCACATTAACAACAACAACACTACTTTCAGAGTTCCCTGTAAGGCATGATGATCTCATGACGAAGGTCCTCCGAGATAGTTTGGCTTTAAAAGTGAATTATGCGCACACCATTTGCAAAAGGCTGCCTGCCTAAAGCAACATTCATTTGATGGCCTTTTCTGGAATTTGTATGCATCAAAATATTGCATCAAAGACCACAACTGAAGCGCTGTTAATGAACTGAAGTGCTGTCAGTAAACCGGCAGTAGGAAAGATAAATATGTCAAAGATATATCGGTTGCCGAAAAACATGTTTTTAATTAAAGACACTTACATAAATTAGAAATAGATACTTTAGTTTAGAGTTACAAAGAAGTGAAATGAGCTTGGGAGTAGAATCCGCAGCCGTTTGTAAATGAGACCTATGAGCCCGGTTCCTCTTGAGATATATCATCAATATCTCTGTTTCTAGGAATAGCAACGCTACCTTGGTAAGCTAGCGTGCTTCTTACTAAGTCACTGCTAGCTTGCATCCACCAGGAAGTCATGTGGTCTTTGGTGTTGGTTTACGCCATTTGCCTTCGGGATAAGCATGTTTAGATTCCCTTGACAACTTGAAGCGCACTACAAACTCCCACTGCAGATTACACCCATAAATCAGTTTGCCGTCCTATTTGCACATGTACACTGGAAGGGGGGAAAAGGTCATCTAAAACATTGACACAACTGTTATATATAAATCGTCTTTACTCACAGAAGCATAGTGGTTTCAATGAGATTTGAGTCAGTCGGACAATTATCTTGTCAAGGTGTTCAATTATCATGTTTTGTTCGCAGTGTTGCTTTGTAAAACACCCTCCAGCCTTCTAACATAAAACTCTCTATGTGAAATGGCTTGGAACACTGAGCAATTCAGGAAAAGCACTGTTGAGTCGGTCGATGTGGGATCATGCAGGAGTTCACTTTTTTAGTCAATTTCTTGTATTTTATTTCTTTTTTTTATTCCCCCCCACCATATAGTCCTTATGGTTTCCTATATCTCCCAAGGCAGGGATAGGGAAGGGATCTATTCTTGGGATGGACATCTCATTCCATGCTGACAGGCGGTGACATCATGGCCAGAGATGGCCATCAATCAAGCCACCATCAGTCTGTCAAACACGTCACCTGATCAATCACTCTTGGGGTGGAAAACACACACATCAAGGCGGTAAACAGGAGTCTGTACCATCACGTATAGTAGGAGCACTATATATGTTTTTCTATATTTTCCTACATATTTTAAAATAAAATATGAAGTGCTGTCAGTAAACTGGCAGTATATATATATATATATGTATAACTGTATTGCTGCTCTCTTGGCCAGGGTTCCCTCGAAAAAGAGATATTGTAATCTCAATGGGACTTACCTGGTTAAATGAAGGTTTAATAAAAAAAAAATATATATATATATATAATATACAAATATATAAAGTAACATTAGCTATCGAGTGAGCAAGGGATTTGCAAATCACTGATCCAAAGGGTCAAGAACAAATTAATGAATCTTTTTTTCTCTCCCTTTTTTAGTTATTTCCCTCCTTTTCATGTGTTCTCCATTACTGGGGGATTTCAATTAAACTGCAGACGTCCACACGGAACACGGGTGAGTTGTGTGGTTGTGTGTGTGTGGCGCTTTGTGTGCAAATTGGCATTCATTGTATAAATGACAGTAACAACACAGAATGCAAGACATGTTCCCCGCTCCAGGGCGTTTAGCCTCATAAATATTCATTGTTTAAATAGTCGCTAACGTTGTAGATCACGCCTCAATGGTTCTCCTCCAGCCTGGGCCAGTGTAAATCGAGTCTATGAAAATGAAAGATATTGATAAATCAGAGTTTTGCTATTAAACCCCATGCTAGTGCGCTGGGGGAATTGGCTGTAAAAGAAGAGCACATTACTTTGAATAATGATTTGTTTACCGGGGTTCCGTTCATTTATTTGAGTTAGCTGTAAAGTTTTTCATGATTACATTATTAACAGTGTAACTCTTTCAATAGTTAATCATGATAATAATAAAACACACACACACACACACACACACAAGTACTTGGTTAAGTATACCAAGTGTAGCCTAAGTGTAGAGAGTTTGGTCAATAAAATGTCAAACATCAGGTGTCTGTGAATGTCATGTGTAAAGCTAGTATAGTCACTGATGTCCTTATTGTTGTATATACTCATGGCAATACATAATTGCAACATTACTAACCTAACAGTGGCAATGGGTCTTTACTCTATACTATAGTCTCCATTCTAATGGGAAGCCCAGTTTAATAATAGCCCTCCCAGCTGGTGGCTGAGAAGTGTCTGGTCACTGATTGCTGAACAGTTACAAACGGTGAGGGACTCATATGAATTCACAATGGTTCACCTCAACAATGATAACAACATTCACGTAAATAGCATAATCACAAGTTGTCTTTTGATTTATTTAGGAAAATACTTACCACTAAAAGTCGGCTCAGTGTGCATAATGCTGAGACAGCCATTTGGACGTCTTCCTTTAGGGGGGAGGGTCACTGGTGATGCTCTCACAGAAATAACAACAATAACAGAGTAAAAAAAAGAACACAATGTATGCTGTGTTTCTATTATTAAAAAAGGAAAACATGACAGGAAATAACAACAAAATGCATTCCACTGTTGTTATCTTGGGCAAATGTAAAATTAGCTCAGCCTGGAATAAATTGTCATGCTAGCACACACAATGCATTATCCCCCAAACAAATACAGTGGAAAAGCCGTGGCACTGTAAAGCCGAATGCCACAGTCTCACCTTTCATGCATTAAATCTCATATTCTTGAAGAGACTTTGATGCTTACAATAGACTGCCCTATAGCCATAATTGCTTGTGGCTATGCATTTGGCCAGCGCTAACAACTTGCTATTGTAAAGAGGAGAATTATAAATGTATTAAAGTGCAGTGTAACGTTTTGCCTGACAGCAAAACCTTTGACAGCCAATATCAATGTTTGGCAGAATAAAAAATATAGAAAGCACACCTTAAAATTGGTTGAACAGTTGTGATCAGCTGAATGACAACAACAATCTATATATTTTCTGTTGTTTTCTTATTTTTGCAAATATAACAAATTTTGCCAACATATTCCTGTTTTTTAAAGAAGGGAAAAAATACGCTGGAATTGGTTTTGGCTACAAGGCTTTGCTGGGAGAGAAGTGGATAGTGGATAGTTGAGTCATATTCCCAGCAGGCGATGGGAAGTTGATTCGGAAAGTACTTTCTTCTTGCCTACAAACAGGGAGAATCTCTGCAGGCCTTATACTGTAGATTCTACAGTAAGTCCTGTAGAGTTTTCAGCCATCCCTATACAGTACTGTAGGCTATAAGGGGTGGACAGGATGCAAAAAACATGTCTTTCAAAAACAATACAAGGATTATCCAGAGGGAAATGTTTAAACACTTGTTGGTGACATAATGCATAATGCAGTGTATGATCTGGCACGTATAGGAATGATGTAAGCTTGATATTATGTTTGTTTTGTCAAGACAGCTGATAAAGATATTATTAGATGCTATTGCCATACTGTTATAGCAATGGCTTGAAGGTATGTCCTTTTTCCAGAATGTACTGCTCTGTTTACAGTTTATATTTGTGAAGATCCTAGCAGATGTAATGCAAATGGAATGATTTCTGCAGTGGGTGTCAATATGAATATATGCGTACGGTTTATAATATTCCTTGGGAAAAAATAAACTTGCAGAGTGAAATGGTGAAAAGATCCATGCGATAATAGTGCATTTAGCAGTTGCAGTGTTGATTCTGCCAGCACATTCCACAGCCACACCACCCTAAATGAATGATTCGTATTTTGCTCATACTTTGCATCACTTCCCATAATAATTGTCACCTTCAAAAGCGTGATACTGATTTCCCTTTCTCTCCGTGAGCAGGCCTAATTGACTCGCTCCGTGCGCATGGACTCGCCGACGTCGACAACACACGAGCGCCGCGTAAGAATCACTGCCGCCCCGTGCCTCCTGTTCCAACCGCTTGCACATCATCGAGATTGAGTGTGCCGCTGACATCTTACCACGTAACCATGGTAACCTCACCCATAGGCTGTCATCGCAACACCTCCACCCCCCCCCCCCCACCCAAAAAAAGAAAAACAGAAATGAGAGCAACTATGTAAAGAACTATGTAAAAGCAGCAGAAACACGTCTGCTCCCTCTCTTTCCATTTTTACCCTTCATCAACCTAATTTGTGTGTCCCCCCCGCCTGCAATGAAACCGAGACACAAAAATGGGTCGAGTTGGCGGACTTAAAAACGATTACACACTATTTTAAAAGCTATACTGTATTACAAATATATTAAAGGTATACACATAGTGACTGCTAGCTAGCTAACTTTGTGGAAAGAACCCGGAATTAACTACTATTAACTAACTTACAACAGTAGGTTGCCCGTACATGACAAACGTTGATTTTTGTGAAACCAAAGGCATGCCGATACAAAGAGAATGACGCAAGCTGTCCGTAGATGTGCAATATTGGTGAGTTTATCGCCATTAAATACAATCAGATACAACTTATATTTTCATGAATAGGGCACTCTATGGAGTCACAATACACTATCCGAATGCTAATGCAAACGTCCTCTTAGTCGCTTGCGGCTAATTGAAAGCCACTTGACTCATCCTCTACCGCACCACAAGTCACACACCTGACAATCATCCCGCAAAGCAAACAAACATTTGTTACGGCTTGTTATTCTAAAATTACAGGTGACAGCTTGCTCATAACTCAAGGTTGATCATCATTGTTTGAAATGAAGTGGCTCCATTTTGTTATTGTGCACTTTAGGACCGGCAATATAATGAACCTGCAACCGCTGGATTCTTCTCTTGATCATAACTGATTTTGCTCACTCACTGTTATGTGTCACTGCTGTTTAGATTACAGTTCAGCAAACACTACTAGTGACTGCTACATTGGATTACATATGTGTTAATGTGATTTATGTTGGGATTTTTAATGGCTAATTACACATGGGGTAGCTTTAATAGCTCAAAGCACATTTGATAAGCAACAATAGAGCATACCATTTAACCACTTGTTCAGGTTTGAGAAACAGATCTACGGGGAGAGAAAGACAAGAGCCAATAGCAAAGCAATTGCATTTGGACACATGTATAGGCTACAAAAAAAGACAAAACCTAAATACTGAAAACTAACCAACTAATTACTAAAAAAGGGTTTAGACTTGGGATTTTAGTAATATAGCAACATTTAAAATTCCTATGGAGATGAGATGAGAATGTTTTGGGCCTATATTAATGAAAACAAAATGAACACATCCTGAACACTTTTTAATAGCGCTATGCTGTTGTTGTTGTTGTTGTAACCTGTGTGCCTATAACTGCCTATTTTTTTCTGTTCTCTGACAACAATATCTCCAATTATAGTGTGGAAATGAATGAATAAAACCGTTAAACCCTGTGGAGTTCCAGAACCTCAGCATGCATTAAATAGTTGTTGGGTACTGTACAACCAGTTTCAGAACATAAATCGACTAACCTGGTTTACCTAGAGAGGTGCTTTAAAGATCCTGTATCGTAGTATCTTCATTTTATTGCTCAAATGTTGACAGATCATCAGAAACTGGACAGCCCACCAAACAACATTATCAAGGAAGGTGAATGAGAATTATCTGCTTGGTTCTTGTCAAAAAAATAACAACAAGATTGCTAACCGACCATTAACACACTGTTAGTTAATGATACATTAAACAAGTCAAATCAATTGCTGATCATGTTATAAATATTTCAATCCGACATGTTATAAATACCGATTAGTTCATCATTACTCGTGATGACGAATAGGTCAATGATAATGCCAGACTAATAAGTGAGGAATATTTAGTAATTTGCACAATATGAGCTAATGTTAGGAAATGTACAGCCTTTGATTAACTTTGATTAACTTCTAGGCAAACAAATCATGATCAAACATCATAATGTTATTCGTCGACCATTAACAAGTAATCATGCTTGAATCATTTTGTCATGGCTGTACTATAGCTGCGTAGGATTCTGGATTCTGTAATTTTAATGGCTCTTAACTCATGACAAGACTACATAACTAAATGACAACGGGCAGCAAAATGTTTCTTGTTAAATAATGCGTAGTTTAAACGGTAAGCAAACCCCTGTTTTAGCAGGAGAACTTCTGCCTACAAGTTTCAAAAATGCAATCTGAGCAGTCGTGACAGTCGTGACAGTCGACACATTGGGTTCCATTCATAGGTTCCATAGGAGCAAGTGGGAGGGGCGTTGTCAAACGTCAGAACCCACGTCACACTCACTCGAGCAGGGTTTGCAGCCAATAGAAAACTACCACTCAAGCGTTTTTAGCCGGAAGTAGCAAACTTCTTGTATTTTACAGAGAATTTCCGCCGTTTAACAACTTTACACATTTTAGTCAAGTCAGTCAGTAACACAGAAATGTTCACCAACACTTGACGGAACCATTGAAAAAAGCGATTTTGCGGGAACATGACCACACAATTGCCTCAAAACAAAAAGAGCTTCATAAACTAAATATATCTCAACTAAACCAAAACCTTGAGGGCTGGGGAACACCATAGGGACGTTTATTCAGAGATGCTACACTGTCCTCATGTCAAGTCTGGTTCTTCCTCCCTGGCTGTCCATCAGAATTATTTTCTGATAAGTAGGGCCAAGAATCATATTACTGTTATGTTTCTAATTAAAAGTTTAATATGAATCTATTATATACTCATTATGTGCTGTTATATACTAATACTCATGTATTTCCTTATTTAAGTATTCATCGCACATTACTTTCATCCACAGAGGAATTATTATCGGAATGTAGGCCTACTCATTCGTCTTTTGCCACATCATCAGGGTTTTTCTCCCACAGAGCCTATGAATGAATGTTGTTGAGAGTTTCATTAGACTGAAATGTTTACACATGCACAATGTTTAACCAAAGATGTTCTAATAAGAAGATACGCCACTTGGTTGAATATGTGAAGCGATCACCAGGGGTGCAATTGAGCGTAGTAGACAGTGTAGAGTGAAATATTTGCAGACTACATGTACATCTCCATGTACTAGCTGCGTTCACTTATTTAGCGCTGCTGTCCAATTAATCTCATGTTTAGTGGTTCTCTCGTGGTTTAGGTGTGACGACAGCGAGAAGCAACTGTTTGTTCGAAAACAACAAAGAGGTTAGCGTAGAGGCTGCTATAGCATCTGTTTTATCTGAACTGGAGAGTATTTCATCATTGAAAGAAGAGCAAAGAACGGAAGAAGACTTTTCTGGATGGAAAAGATGTTGTCGCTGTACTACGTCAGATGGTTCGCAGGTCCGATTGGTTGAAGTTAGCCCATGATAGACGGTGATAGACAGATGGTTCATCCAATCACCTGCCAAGTATTTTTTGAAAGTGCCAGCCCTTTTCCAAACAGTTTCAAAGGACAACTTCCCAGATGGCGCGTCAGGTTACCATTCACCGTCTAGCACTCTCCCCCTGGTGCTCAAGCATAGTATTTCAGTCTGTTTCCTGTTGCATTATGGTCAACGGGAGCGGCACAGCATCTCTCTCTATAATAGCTTGTGTTTAAAGCTGTGCATATTAAACAGCATATTTATAATCCAAGAACACTTCCTCTAGAGCAGAATATGACTGATCATACTGCTTTCTGATCATAATGTCCACACTTTGGACCTCAGCCAGTACTTATTACATGAGTACTTCTTAGTGTACATGTTTTAATGGTAAATGGTAAGTTGCAAGGGATATATGCTATAAATGATCTGTGTATGCCGACATTCTGTATGATATACACATAGTCATATTTTCCCTTCATCCATATTATCCATGATTAAACAAGTCTCAGTTCTCTTTGATGTTGGCAAAAAATAAAGTTTAAAAAATATATAAATGAGGATTTGTTTTTGATTAGTGGAGTTTGCTAATAAAACCGATGGGGATGACACACTGAAATGGGTGAAAAGGTAGAAATAATTTTAAAAAAAAGTTTTGAATCAGACAAGGAACTTTTTCTGATGAAATTACGCATAGTTTGAGAAAGAAGGGAAATCTACATTGGTGATATCTCTTGTACGTCATGACAGTACATTTCAGTATTTAAAAAGAGCTTATTAAACAAAAAAAGTAGTATCTGTGAATTCTCCCACCTTACACACACACATCCCAAATACCCCCCCCCCCCCCCCCCCCCCCCCCCCCCACCCCCCCCCACACCCCCCCACCCCCCCCCCCCACCAAAACACCCCCCCCCCCCCCCCCCCCCCACCCCCCCCCCCCCCCCCTCCTTCCTTCCCCCCCCCCCTCCCCCCCCCCCCCCCCCCTCTCTCTCCCTACATTGTGTGAGTACAATGACTCGGTCATGTCTGTGCCCTTGAGGCGTAGTTAGTGAGGT
>OOFB01037362.1:5581-18502 GCA_900323305.1 Trachyrincus murrayi
TTTTACAACACAGTGGCATGATATATGGACTTTTACACACACACACACACACACACACACACACACACACACACACACACACACACACACACACACACACACACACACACACACACACACACACACACACACACACACACACACACATACACACACACACACACACACACAGAGCGTCTTTCTTCGCTGGGAAAGTCAATAAACCTGAGAGGAGTAACACTTTAACAATAAACCCCTCACAAGGAAGTCGGGACTGTGCGTGTTGGGTTATGGCTCATAAAATTGATACTGCAACCATTTTTATTTGTACCGGTTACTTTATCCAGCTTCAGGATATGATGGAGGACTTTAGCCGACAGGATGTCCTTGTGTTGGAGTCTGTCGGGTCATGTCAGTGTCACATTTAAGACCTTAACAACGCACATTCAGACACAACATCACGTCAGGGGAAACTGTGGAATTTAGAGTTCAGCATAAAAGAAGATTACAGGCTCATGGCTCAATAAACTTTTTTTCTTTTTATGAAGCAGTTATTACCATAAACTTTCCAGGGCTTAGCCTAGAAAACCGCACAACACGATGAAAACAAGCTTTTTTGAGAGCTCTTTTTTTTACCGATCTCGACATCTCCAGCCTTCAGCGACGTGTGCATTTTATTATTCTCTTGCTGACGTCAACAATAAAGTTTTTATTACTAAACTTCCTAGACATATTATTAGCTGAGTTTTCCTGCGCCCTAACAGACTCATATAATCTTTATAATCTTTTCCGTCCAATCAGATTGCCCAGAAGTATGACCATCAGAAGGAGGAGGAGCTGAGGGTGTGGATTGAGGACTTGACTGGCTGCTCTATTGGTCCAGACTTCCAGAAGGGCCTAAAGAATGGCATCACACTTTGCCAGTAAGTGTTCGTCATAGTTTATCATAGATGACTCTCACACACATCGGGATCAACTTTACTACGTATGGAGTGTTTCCTCATCTTATTAGACAAGTGGAAGTGCTTTGGTCTTTTCAACAATAGAATATCTCATCCATCTGTCCTCCCTTCTCCCTTTCTTTCTCCCCTCTCCTACGTTGTAACAGGCTGATAAACAAACTCCAGCCAGGCTCTGTGAAGAAGGTCAACCAGTCTTCCATGAACTGGCATCAAGTAAGTTACTCCATTCAAAAGTCGCCATTAAGGTTATATGGTCAAAACAAAACGGATTACTCTTTCAGAATTATAATATGCAAACTGCACATGTGCATCCTGATGACCCTACTATGCATAATGGATTAGAACTAGGGAAGTCAAGTGAAACTATAGAGAATAAATATAGGCCTATCCTACAATATGAAAATGTAAAATATCAGGGTAAACATAAAACAGTTTCAAGTATAGCAGCAATTAGGGCTGGGCGAAATGGACAATTTCGATATCTTTGACCAAATAACTCGATATTGATATTGCGACAATATTGTAGGGGTGACTATTGGTGTTTTCACAAAATATTTACACAATGAGATTTTTGATAAATAATCATCAGTAATGTGGATATCATGACTAAGCACTTGTTTGTTTACCAACTCCAAACTTCAAGTTTCAAACCAAATCTTCTGAAGTCTTTTTCATCCTGAATTCCTCGTGAACGGTGCTAATTTGACCAACTTTTGATTCTCCTCGGCTGTGTGCTTTCAGCTGGAGAACCTGACTAACTTCATCAAGGCCATCACCGTGTACGGCCTGAGGCTTCATGACATATTCGAGGCTAACGACCTGTTTGAGAGCGGCAACATGACCCAGGTCCAGAGCACGCTGCTGGCACTCGCTAGCATGGTGAGAACCGCTATGTTTTCCTGGTGGTTTCACATCTAGAATAACATGTCTATGGTAATAAATATGAGCAGTCCTTCTCGCCATAAGGACGTACCTTCCTGTTGTTGTTGTTGTTGTTGTGTAACTTAATGAAGGAAGTCACTCCTGTGGAATGTTATTGAAAGCCATATTGCTATTAACAATAGTGCTTGCAATATTGTGTGTTCATGGCCTAATTACAAAAAAAATAGGTTTGGGTTTACTTGTCTTGCTGTTGTTCTAGCCTACAGGACTTGGGTCCATCTTGCAGGATAATGGAGTCCTAGTTTAGTACCAGATCACACCCTAGGCTTATCCACAGTGCTTCCCTTTCCACCCTACCGTCTGCTTCCTCAGGCCAAGACCAAGGGCTGCCAGTCCCGGGTGGACATCGGCATCAAGTACGCCGACAAACAGGAGCGGGCCTTCGACGAGGAGAAGATGAAGGCGGGGCAGTGTGTCATCGGCCTGCAGGTACGTTGCACAAACTCTGCTCGGAGATTACTGCTGTGTGAACGCAGCCAGCTGCTGTTTCTCTGGCCTGATAACGAGGAATCCTTCACTTTTCTTTCCCCTGTCCAAATCAGTCATCACACCTTTATTCACGCACATCAGTTGTGAACGCCAATCAAAGGCTTACTAACTAACCCCGTATTTGCGTGCACACACAACGGCATGTGAATGCAAATGTGTGCAATTTGACACGTGCCTGCAAAGTTATGTGCCCCATGGTTTCTGGTGAAACTGTTGCCTAACAATATGCCATGCTTGTCATGTTCCCTAGAAGAAGGCACTCTATTGTAGAGTCTCTCTAAGCCTCTCTGTTATGTTGATGTTTATGCAAGATGTCGAAGATGTGACATTATAGGGCGGGGTGGGGAGAGGTAGGTACCATATGACAGGTTATTGTACTGCAGTTGTTGGCTCAGTGTTTACTCTGAGGAAATAGTTAATTTCTCTCATATAATGTGTCATACTTTGCCATGTGTGGAGCGTGTGTGGTTGGTGGCTGGTTTAAGCAGCCTCACCTGGTCTGAGTCAGGCTGATTAGACTCTGGGGCTGGGTGAGGCTGCACACCTGTGGTGCATTGACCAATCAAGGCACGCAGGATAAACCAGCCACCAGCACACACACACACACACACACACACACACTCAAGGGGAGCCCTGTCAGCATTCACCACCTGCAAACCATTTTCCACTTTTACAATAAACCGGTTTAACAACAACAACAACAACTACCTGTGTCCTGGTGTTGGAGGAGGCCAGCAGAAGCCACTCAGGTGTGGCAGGGGCCAACTGCCACAACATGATTGAATACAGCAATTCATGGTATCTCCATCATACCTCATATATCCTCCTCTTCCGTCTGTTTTCTTTAAGATGGGAACCAACAAGTGTGCCAGCCAGGCAGGCATGAGCGCATACGGGACCAGGAGACACCTGTACGACCCCAAGTCCCAGATCATGGCCCCCATGGACAGCTCCACCATCAGCCTGCAGATGGGTACCAACAAGGGAGCCAGCCAGGTACAGTACCAGCAATATACCAAAACATGGTGTTTGACTCCCAGCCGAAAGGTTGTGGGTTCGAACCCCAATGGCTGCAGTCTTACCAGTACGCGTCCCTGAGCAAGATGCTCTAACTTTTACCTTGTCTAAATTCACTGCAAGTCGCTTTGGATGAAAGTGAAGTCTGTAAAACATAAGTTGATAATAATATCAACGCAAAACAAAATACGTGTTACACGAGAGATTCTGGATGGAAGGCATGTTGAGACACACCTGCGTGTTTGGTGCCAGGTTTCATCACAGTAGAATCAGTTTTAGTATGCGTTTCATGCATGCCCAGAAACTGAACATTTACATTTTCATTTACATAGTCATTTAGCAGCGACTTTTATTCAAAGTGACATGCAGGCGAGGCTGAAGGCAAAGCCTGCGATTATTATTGGTGCCACTACAAAAGGTACCGCACAGGCAAGTTTCTAAAAAAAATAATAATAATAACTACTGGACAGTGCACAGTGGCTATTAGAATCAGAGGCTGGGCGTTTTTCATAATTATTATTATTAAGTGCATAATGAGAGTTGGTGCTTAGAAGCAAAGTAAGATATGTTATACATTCAACACATGTGCTGTAACACAAAGGAGTATAGTCATAAGAGGTCAGTGGATGCGCTGCTCACACATGCACGCTCAATTGCTCAAGCAACCGAGTGAGAGACGAGCGCAGTCATGCCCATGCCACTTTTACTAATATGTCATCCATGTAAGGAACCAAAATGTTACCTCCCTGTTGTAGACGAGTAACAACCAGTAGGTTTGTTCACAACAAGGGCGACAAAAGTGACATTCAATCTCTTTTCGCCCTACATCCTTTTGTTTCCACCCTCATAACGGGGCGCCGACACTCCATTAAAACACTGAGGTATTCAGTGTTGTTGTAGGTGGCTCCTCCAGTTCTACTACTCCGATCAAGCTTTTCATTGAGTTTTCCTCCCCGGTTCTCCTCCAGGCCGGAATGACCGCCCCGGGAACGAGACGAGCCATCTACGACCAGAAGTTGGGAACGGACAAGTGCGACAACAGCACCATGTCCCTGCAGATGGGCTACAACCAGGGAGCCAATCAGAGCGGCCAGAACTTTGGCCTGGGACGGCAGATCTACGACGCCAAGTACTGCCCGAAGGCCGGCGAGGCGGCGGAGGTAGAGGAGGGGGCCGGCGGCGCCTGCGAATACATACCCGATTATCATGACGAGGGTTACCAGGGTTACCAGGAGGAGGAGCGGGTGCACCCGGACGATGGGACAGATTATTAGAAAGGGGGAGAGAGAGAGAGAGAGAGGGGGGAAAGACGTGAAAGGGAAGGAGAGGTAGCAGGAAACATTCTGAATATAGAAGCTCAATGTGTTTGAGTCTTCATGGGATGTTTTTTTTTTACCTCTGTGGTCAATTAGTAATTTCTTTATTTTATGAAACTGCCTCCCATTGTTGCAATCAACACAATGAGCTGTATTGTAGTCTTGTTTTAATTTATAGGAGTTTTTCTGAGGCCATTGTATTTAGAGTGACCACTAAAGCCAATGTTCTTAGTTTATTTTATTTTTAATACTAGGGATTTTATAATGTGCCAAAGATGCAGATCTTATATTTTAACCTAAAGATTTTACATTCCAGGAGTATGACCGTTATATGGGTTCTATTTTTGTGTAGTCAAATGATGACATTTCTTAAACCAAAGATCAAAACTGGTTTACCATTTGTGGCAAAAAAAAAAGTATTTCTCTTAAATATTAATAATAATGTGAATAGTATGTTACAACCGGTTCAATCGGTTCAGTATTTGTCAGTTTAAATAACCCATGACTTTTCTTCTGGTGGAATCCGATGAGGGAACAAAAAAACTGTTTTGTGGGAATTAAACCCTGGACTGATATTCTGTCTTCACTCTCAGTTTAGTCGGTTTCCTGTGTTATTTGTGTTTTTTTTATTTAGGAAATATTTTCCCTGTTTGTATAACCAGTACAACTGGAGCCCAGCTTGTTTTCTTTGGATTAGACATTTTGTGGGGTGGAAGGGCAGGCCTGAAAGTACTCAAGTGAGGGTTTTTTAACATTCCAAGCAAGAATACTGTATTCTTTGTCATTGTATAAATGTTTTAGTGAACTATGCTTTAGTGATATAAGGACCAAGCATACGATTCTATTAATATGAGCATAGAATGTCATTATTTATGCCTATTACATACCTGGACTGTAAACAACATTTGATGTTATAAATGATAAACGTGCTCCAGATCTTTTTTAATGATGGTTTTGAGATACAGTATATGCTTTTGTGAATAAAGTGTTCTAAAAATCTAATTATCTGATTGTGATTGTTCTGTTGGTTATACATTGGTTTTCTTGAGTTTGTTCTTTATGTACATAATTATGTACATAAATCTGTATGTCATAGTAGACTATATGACAATGAGCATGTAGTGCGGTCATATTTTGTTAGTCATATTTGATTAAAGTAATGAATAGCGAATTTAGTCTTTTTCAAAGGTGGAGGGATAAACATGAACAAAAAGGAAATACAAATGTAATTCTGGAGATCAGCATATGTTTCCTTTTTCTACATACGATCTGTATTTCTGATCTTAGGTGAGTTATAGGCGCGTTGATAAGAGTTGACTTGTCTGAGCCCAATAGACTTCTTTACTTCTGTGATGATTAGGCCCATGTCAAAACCAACGTGAGACGTGCGGTATTAATGCACCATCTGCTGGGCAAAAAATGTAAATACATGTTGAGACAGGAAACGATAACAGTAGACCGGATGCCCAGCTCCACTCCCGCGATATCAGGTTCAACGAGAATTTGGATGTTCTTTTCCCCGGAAGACCAGGCAAGATGGTACGTGTAAAGCCTTTCTGAGCATAATAAATCTATATTCATCTAAACCCCAGGATTGTTCCAGATTTCACGAAGTGCCACATCCATCTTGTTCACACATTTACACACAAACGAGTACTGAATTGCGGCAAAATATTGAAGCTAAATCCCTTTTAACCACTTGGGCAGCGTCCTATTTTTATAGCCGGTGATCGCTAAGCTAACCCTATGGTCTTCCCCGAATCCCAATATTGTGATATACGCTTAAACTTCCACGATGTCTCGGTGCTCATGTCGGGTTTAATACCCATTCATTGGCGTGTAGTATACATGTACTTGTCAAATATGTGCATATTTGCGTCCTGTGCGAGTGCTATCATGCTAACCTGAAACGGTTTCTCCATAGGCGGACGTTGAGATCAAGAAGAAGCGTACCTTCAGGAAATTCACCTACAGAGGTGTGGACCTGGACCAGCTCCTGGACATGTCCTAGTAAGTACCCCATTGGCCATATTGATGCAATGGATGATCTGTCATCCTGTGTGTAACGAAGTTGACATATTCATGGTGCAGTGGTTGGCAAAGGGCTAGTCAAATTAAGTGTTCACTATAACATGGTCACTCGAGTGAAATTCTTATGCCAAGGGGCATCTACTTGGCAAGAGTGAAAGCTTAAGTATCAGAAATGACAATCTTAACAAAACGTAATTGTTAAAGGTATACAACACAATAGATGGATGGTGAAATAGTACAATTGACATTGGCAACCAAAGTCCTATAAATGCAATCATTGCAATCAAAGTTTTACTCTGATGGAATGGTCTTAAATGAGAAAACTAAAGCCACACAAGTGAACGACCAATGCAGTGAAAACATTGATGCCGAGACTCCCATGGGGGACCTGATGCCAGTTCATCTGTGAATGATACTAGTGCCCAACACTCTGCTCCCCCCCCAGTGAGCAGCTGATGCAGCTGTACTGCGCCCGCCAGAGGAGGAGGCTTAACCGTGGCCTTCGCCGCAAGCAGCAGTCACTCCTGAAGCGCCTGCGTAAGGCCAAGAAGGAGGCTCCCCCCATGGAGAAGCCCGAGGTGGTCAAGACTCACTTGAGAGACATGGTCATCCTGCCCGAGATGGTCGGCTCAATGGTTGGCGTGTACAACGGCAAGACCTTCAACCAGGTTGAAATCAAGGTGAGACTTGGAATGATGGATTCTGTTTTGGTTTCGTACCCGTGTGGGCCATGGCGTGGGACTGCATTCTGTAATGGGATGCAGCGCTTGTTGCCCTTCACTTGTTCATCTGTAGTTGGGAGTGGTTAAATGTTTTTATAGTGGGTTGGGCTGAAACCAGCGTGACCGACTGTGCATTAATTATGAGTCTATAACTAGCTTTTATTCAGGGGACAAGTTTGACATTTTAACTGCGATTTTCCACATATGGTGTGAAAACGCTTTTAAATGGACCTAAGGGAGATTGGTGCCTTTAAACACAAGCCGTTAAAGTGATTGTAACACTCTGGTATATATTGCTATACTGGTTAATAATATAATAACTAATTAATAACTTGATTCCATTTGGAAATTGTGCTTTTCTATCAAATAAAAGGTAGACGTTTGTGTATAAGGCTGAGTTTATTATGAATATATTTGTTGCATCTTGCGTGTGGTATATTTTGACTGGCATCTAGGCTGTTGGTAAACTCATCATCAAGTCATTATCTCAACTCTTAACATCTGTCATCTGCTTCCTCCTCCAGCCTGAGATGTGTGGCCACTACCTGGGAGAGTTCTCCATCACCTACAAACCAGTCAAGCACGGTCGCCCTGGTATTGGAGCTACCCACTCTTCTCGTTTCATCCCTCTGAAGTAGACTGGCTGTTTTCTTTATATAAATAAAAAATGGGCTCGCCACACACTTGATTCCTTTGTTTTTTTTTTGGTTCAAATTGGGTTCTAGAGAATAAAAATAAATTACTAGATGTTGCCTCAATGTAATGCCATCATTTCCTGGTGTGATTGTGAGTATTCAATAACAAGCAAATGTATTGACTGCTTTCAATGTTTGACAACAAATAGTGCTTCATCAATGGAAAGGTTGCATTTACAACATTTGTCCTGTTCATGGTCAAGAGTTTTTTTTGTGTAAGAAAATGTAATTCGCTTTTAAGGGCATGTTTGACACTAAACGTAATAAGCAAAATAATCTCAAATGAACTCCAACATTTGAATCTAATGTCGCTTATTGACTAAAGAAACTGAAGCAACCCAAATCGGACTGGTCGTCCATAAATTTCTCGGGGGTTTGCCAAAATGCAGCGCAGCGATGACTGTCGCTACTGCTCAGTACGTCAGTGAGTGCGGCCCTGAAAAAGTACCGAGCGCGTCAGCTGCTGAGGTTTAGGTTCCTCCCCGATCCGAGAGCAAGCTACATTCTGCGTCTGCCCAGTATTGGGCCATGGATACAACCTTTAGCACTTGCATCATTCGTTTATTGATACCAAGCTAGGAAGGCGTAGGGTTGTTGGTGGGGAAAAAAAACACTGGCCTGATTGGTAAGTGGTTCCTCTTTTTTTTAGATTGCTGAGAGATACCCCGATGTGTCGTTTTCTTCAGAAACCACTAACCGTTAGCTGACAGGCTAGCCAGCGTTTAGCCAGGCTAACGGTAGCTAGGTTAGCCGAGAGGAAAGCTCCCAAATGACAGGGTAGAGCTGTCATGTATCTCACGCTGGTGTTGTGTATTTTATGCATATCACTGGACACACACTAGCTTTCAATCTAAATGCAGCTTATAGTTGCCGATGCTATCTTAAGTGATAACATCGCAGATCGCTGTTTATGCCGGCGTTTTCCCCCAGTGTGAATGACTAGCTGAAATTCGAGAACAAAGATTTGTTGTGAGCTACCGTAGCTAACTGTTGACGGTTACCGGTAATTTAACATCTCTTCATGTTCTTCCACACCCATATAGCATATAGCTTGCCTGCTAACGAATGAGTATCTGTACTATATATATATACTCCTGGAACGCTAATGGTCAAGCCTTGTTGATGGCAATTATGATATCGTTGATCTATAGCACTGACTTTATACGCTATATGTCATTATGGTGATTAGAAGTTGTGGACACAGCGTTCCTAACGAGCTGTCAGAATGTGCATCTCCACCTCATCGTGCACAGCCTTATTATTATTGTTATCCAATGCACCTCAGATGTCTCTCCAAGTGGTGTTGTTGTCAACACACTTTATGGCGTTGGTGAATGGTTGGACGGGGTTACCTTTCCCTTTTTGGACACTTTGTTTCTGTTGTTTCTGTTGATAGTTACACAGACGTCTTTCACCGTGGAACTGAAAAGGCCAATTTGAGTGTAGTTGTCCTCCTCTCATGGGTATATCCACATCGTAAACAATTCCAAGTACCAGTAGAACCAAAACAATGTTCACTCCCATTGCATCACATCATTCGTGTTGCTACCCCTGCTCTAATTTTGGTAACATGCATTTGTTGTCTGTAGGTTGAGTCTTTGGTGAGGTGGGCTGACCGGTGAATGCATAGAGTCAAGAAGGTCAAGCTTTGTGACAATACAGAAGGCATCTGGAAAAGGTATGGTATAATAACCACATTGTTGTCTCATTTGTTTGAAACAGGCTTTTTAGCAGTTGGCCTGTATGAGAGACAACAACGTGTAAACAGAAAGCTTGAGCTAGTGATGCTAGTGATGCGGCAGCCCTTCGTGTTGTGCATTCAACACCTTCCTTATTGCCTTCCACCAGCTGTGTGAGTGTCAGTATGGCGGCAGTGGACGGTCTTTCAGACAGCACAGAGGTGGTGGAGATGGAGGACGTCCCATCTCAGTTCTACGTGGAGAAGCACTCCTGGGACGGCCTGCGAGACATTATCCACTGCAGCAGGAAGTACTCGGGCATGATCGCCAACAAGGCGCCACACGACTTCCAGTTTGTGCAGAAGAAGGACGAGAATGGCCCCCACTCCCACCGCCTGTACTACCTCGGTGGGTTTTAATATGACATGGCTGTGCTAATGATGGCACATGATGGCTACTTGTCAGTTTAACAGCCTCACACACACACAAACACACACACACACACACACACACACACACACACACACACATAATCTGAATCACGTGTCTTTCCAAGGACAATTTACCACTACTGCCGCTTGACAACGAAACAGAGCGCATTCAATCACCCCTTTCTCAGATACCACAGACCCTCCGGGGGGGGGGCAACATTCCAGTGCCCTCCGTCTTACACAACCTACTGTTCCCCCATCTGCCCACCCCAGGAATGCCTTATGGAAGCAGAGAGAACTCGTTACTCTACTCAGAGATCCCCAAGAAGATCCGGAAGGAGGCCCTCCTCGTGTTGTCATGGAAACAGATGCTAGATCACTTTCAGGTAAACTGAAAAATTTGTCCTCTCGTCAACATGGTCACCGTCGCTGCTGAACTTGAGTGTTTTCCCCACAGCTGCTGTGGATAGACTGTCTTTACAGTACAATCTTCCAATGACCCCTTGGTGAACTCCTTCTCCTCAGACCTGCTCAGGGTGCAGATTAGCTCTATTGTTGCTCTCTACAATATTGAAGATAGGAGGGGATTCATACGTGTTTATTTTTTATTCTTGACCTTGAATCTGATAGCCCAAGTTTATTTGTATAGCCCTTTATCACGCTTACAGACTTACAGGGGCTTTACGGTCCACCCACTAACCCTAAGCCCTCCAAATGGCAAGTAAATATAACGCATAAAGAACGCTGCTGAGGGATCCTTCCAGGGAGGGCTAGGAGAGAACAAAAATGGAGAGAACAAAATAATAAAAACTTACAAAGACAAATTAATTGAATTCATAATCTGTCATGGAATCACAATAATCACAACACAGCAATCTATAAAACCGGTTGAAGTTCAAGGCAAAGACCAAACCAGAAGCAATCATGTTTCAGAAAAAGAACTGCAAATAATTACAGGATAATAATGAATTGTCAATCCCTGTTGAGATAAGGGTAATCTAATAATCGCGGTTACAAATACACCAGGGTGATAAAGGCTTGCCGTGTGTTGTTGCTAGTGTATGACGTTGTTTCACCCAATGTCCATGTATATGAATGGTGGTACTTTGTCAGGTCTTGGTTGGGTTTTTGACATGTATTTTTTTTATTTATTTCCCTTAAGGCCACCCCCCACCAGGGGGCGTACTCCCGCGAGGAGGAGCTACTGAGGGAGAGGAAGCGTCTGGGAGCATTCGGCATCACGTCCTACGATTACCACGACAAGACGGGCCTGTTCCTCTTCCAGGCCAGCAACAGCCTCTTCTACTGCCAGGACGGAGGCCATAACGGCTTCATCGTGAGTACTGCCTATCTCCTAAAGAGGGAGAACGGGTGACACAGAAGGGAGTAGATGAGAGGGCGGGATAGATCCAGCTGCTAGGGTGTTGGACTCCCAGCTGAAAGGTACTGGGTTTGAACCCCAGTATACTCAAACCTGCATCCTCGAGCAAGGTGCCTTAACACCTACCGGCTCATTAATGACATCTGAATGCACTGAAAGCCGAAAGCGTCGACTAAATGAATTAATTTAAATAAGAAATAAATAGACGTTCGTCATTGGTCAATGTTTTGGGGCTTTTAATATACACCCCAAACCAAATTACCATGCTTCTGTTTTCCCTACATATTATTCATTTATATCAGATTTGTGCATCAGGCCACATGTACTTACAAATCTCATGTATTTCTGCAAATCATTTTAACATGCACAGAAATAACAGAGATAGTCACAAAGGTACATTCATGCAGTTACCTCGGACTGAATGTGTGCGTGTGTTGCGTTGGTTCCAGCAGTCCTCTCCTATTAAGCCTGTGGAGGTGAAGACCCACTGCTCAGGGACCCGCATGGACCCCAAGATCTGCCCGGGGCACCCAGACTACATAGCCTTCGTCAACAGCAACGACCTGTGGATGGCCAACATCAAGACCGGAGAGGAGCGCAGGCTCACCTACTGCCACAAAGGTGCCACAGTGTGGTCGGGGGGTTCTGTAGCACGTTGGGTGGAAATTGGGGAGGAAATGGGAAAAAAAAGTTGGTTTGATAATTATTTTTGATTTATTCGATCATTTTTCATCATGAATGAATGATTTTTCATCATTTTCACACAGTACATTCTATTGTATGAAAATGTTGTTGAATCATTTTGGGTTTAAGGGAATCAAGTTTCCCTGCATTCCTTATACGTTACGCAAAGTGTACATAATGTATAAATAGTATTTTAGCAAGTGTTTCCTTCAAGAACATATTTTGTTGTTGTCATACACAGCACAATGGCCACCAAATATGTAACTCATCACTCACTTTCTTTCTTTCTCTTTCTTTCTTTCAGGTCTTGACAACGTCAAGGAGGACCCCAAGTCTGCGGGCGTGGCCACGTTTGTCATCCAGGAAGAGTTTGACCGTTTCACTGGCTACTGGTGGAGCCCCACAGCCACAGAAGGTGTGTGTGTGTGTGTGTGTGTGTGTGTGTGTGTGTGTGTGTGTGTGTGTGTGTGTGTGTGTGTGTGTGTGTGTGTGTGTGTGTGTGTGTGTGTGTGTGTGTGTGTGTGTGTGTGTGTGTGCGTGCGCGCGTGCGCCACCAGGCTCCTTTCCAGCACCACCATGCAACACTTAAAAAT
>OOFB01037365.1:0-16439 GCA_900323305.1 Trachyrincus murrayi
TAAATGGAGCACTTAATTGGCATCGAATGCGGTGAGAAAAATATTCATATCTCACTTCATCTTCATTAGGGAGGAAAACCAGACTGATTTGCTTTGTTATGTATCGATGTGCACCTGTGTGTGTGTGTGTGTGTGTGTGTGTGTGTGTGTGTGTGTGTGTGTGTGTGTGTGTGTGCGTGCGTGTTTGTGTATTGATATGAGTGTGTGTGTGTGTGTGTGTGCATGCATGCTATTGAAGTCTGTATCCCTCTGGGACTTGGCAGGGCAGTGATGGCCGCACCCAGCCAGCCGTGTTCTTATAATACAGATCCTCATTTTGGTTTGTAATTTCCTTAATGAGAACACCATCTGGCCACATCTCCACAGGGGTGGGGCACAAGAACATCAGCATCCCATCCTTGCAACTTATTTTGATTTCTCTTTCATCTCAAGTCAAGTCCATTCTATTTGTATAGCCCCTAAGACCGTCTCCACAGGCTTCACAGTTCCACATTATAACCCCCCACCCAACCCAACCCTAAGCCCTCTGAAGCACAAGGAAACACCTTGAGGAGGAACACTAGATGGATCCCTCCTTCGCAGGAACAGTCAGGAGTGCAATAGGTGCTGAATGGGATATACTATGTTATTATATTAGCACAAAGCAGAGACAAAGGTTATGTACAAAAATTTGTAAAAATAGACGTGAGAAAAAGTTAGAAATCGATGGTGACTAGGCTAGTCTGTTTGATGTGACACAACCCTTCCGGAAAGTCCTCCACATCTCCATGAGGAGACAGTGGCTCCAGATGGTCTCCCTGTCATCAGCTGGCTCCCTGCCCCACATCAGTGCTCAACACAGTGGTCCCCCTCTCAGACCACCCTGCTTCTCCTCCTCCTGCCTCCCCCCACCTCCCATTATCTCCCTGGGCTCCTCATAGACAGCCTTGTCGTGGCTCCCGTCCTTCCTAACCCGGCTCCCATGCCTCCTAACACTAACCCCAACCCGGCTCCCATGCCCCCTAACCCTAACCCTAGGGGATGAGCAGGGAGAAACAGACAGGTCATGACTGATGGTCACACAAGACAAAGTTGTGCACACACACACACACAACGCACACATGCACACACACACACACACACACACACACACACACACACACACACACATACACATACACATACACACACACACACACACACACACACAGATGAGGTCAAGGAAAGAAAGTGTTTGTGGGAGAGAGCTAATGTGTGAGAGCAGGCTGGCCGCCTTCATTTAAACAAGTAGCAAACACAAAATCAATGGTGCTTTCTGCTCCGGTGAGTCTGCCATTTCAGGGTCTAATGAATCAGCCTGGAGATGTACACCTGCAAACCGCAGAAGAAGCGGCGTGTCTTCATTGTGCTCCACAGATGTGGCCTTGAGCAAGGTAGACGACCAGAGATACTCAGTGTTGGACACAAGAAATGATGTCGCTGTGGCTCTGCCCACATTTCTTGATGGAAAACATTTTCTCCTAGTGGTTTCTGTAACTCTCAGCGTTTAGCACAGGCTTTCCAAAAGTAATACTTTTCACTTACTTGCATTCATAGTAGTCGAGCATTTTTGTGTGTTTCTGTAACCACTTTTGAATCGTTTTTCTGTTGCCACTGCTTTGAAGTCGGGAATGCCAAATTTGGCTAACGGCGTTCTAGTGGCTGTTCTGTCAATAAATCCCACTGGTTTTGTGCTAGAGGAAGTGCCCTGAGCGTGACTCCATTGGCCTTAATGGGCTTGGTCATTGATGAGGTCTATGATGAGCTATGCTGGCTGGATGCTACCTTCTGTATGACTCTGCTCTTGTACTTCCTGTCGAGGTTCTTCTGACACTTTTGGTCCAACTGTCCCACTCCCATCAGGCAGCGTGACCTTTGGGCCGGAGCGAGGTGCCACAGGTTTCAGATTCAGGGCAAAGGGAGAGAGAGACTGCATGAAGTGTATGAGAGAGTATATTACTGGAATAACATTGATAGAGTTAGAACAAGTTTGTTTGTTTTCAAGCTTGAAACCTATTAAGTAGCCGATATACACGTAGACAATATGAGTAGCCAATATACTATATGACGCTATTAGTCTAAAGTTAGTGCAACACATAGAAACGCCTTCCCAGAGCCTGACAGATCACATGACCATGAAAAGGAAACAGTTAGTGTTATTAAAGAGTGCAGCAGTCCAAAGGGAAACCACAAGGCAGGACAGATCACTTTACAGTAGTACTGACCAAGTAGTGTGGGCAAGAGAGTGGGAAGGACTGCTTTTCACAGCAGAACTGCACGCGATGGTCTCCCCTCCCCATTGGCTGCTGGTGATTTCATGACTGACTTGAGGTTTAGGAGTAAGCTGGCCCACTCCAGTGTTCCCCGTATAGAAAGCCTCAAACCAGCTCCATGTGTCCCGTTCAGTGGTCTTCTAGCAGAGGCCTCCCGCCTGCCTCTGTGTCCTCAGCAGATCAAGGTCTTGGTGGCCACAGCTTCAGATGAACGACCACATTTGTAATTAGAGTGGTTTCTAGCGTTGTGTCGGCTCGCATTCTGAAGCTCAAAATAGCCCCCAGACCGTGAGTCAAGCAGGCGATGGACTGCCTTGAAAGCACTATCAAGGATATCCCAAAGAAACAACAAAGCAGAATCGCTTCAAGCAGACTTCAAGAAAAGTTATCTATTTGATATGTTTTTATTAAAAAACTATCTGTTTGTTTAGGAATGTGTGTGTGTGTTAGAAATAACACTTTTTTTTTACTGCCAATACCAATTATTTTGAGTGCTAAACTTAAATTAAATCACAGACATTGACGGCAAAAACTAATTAGACCATTTATTGGTCAAATGTTTATTCAGTTATGTTTGGTGGTAAAAGCGTTGTTCTTTTGAGTGCTGCATTAATTAATGCATGACTCTCTATAGATAACAGAAGGCCTACAGCCTAATTATCACTTAATATGGGCCAAGGTTATTGACATTTGCAGTAGTTGAAGATGCTTTTTGCATTAAAACACATCCATAACATACAAAGTATTCACTTTGAATAGTCTTGTCAGAATGTGACTGGATGTTGATAGTAGTCTGATATTTTAATTATTAATATAATTACATTCAATTTTTTAAATCGATGGCCATGAACTGTACATAGCCTTTACTCAATTGCTCTATGAGGGATTACAAACAAAGGCATCAGCAAACTAGTAGTCAAGCACTTTTTTTGAGAGCCACTGGACTATAACAAAACAGTGTTGAATTGAGTTTATTTTGTAATCAAGCCACATTTCCTTAGACTACTGTTTTTAAACTGCTTTCAATGGACTGGGCCATGTAGAGTTTGCATACCAGTATAGACAAGATAATTTGGGACTTTTGAATCTGTGAAAAACCTCTCTGGCAATCTAGTGTTATCTGAGTCAAATCATGTGTCCACAGAGTCTCTGTTACATGAGTGTGAGTCAGAGTCATCCAGGTTGACTTGAGTTTGCCCTCATGCTGCGGTCCTCTGGTACAGCACAAAGAGCGGTTTCAAATAAATGTCTCCACTAAACAAAGACGACACCGCACTGTGAACCCAGTATGACTTGACTCACCCAGCATTCTCTAAAGGGCCCTTACGTGTCTGGCGAGTAATCCTTCCTTCTAATATATCCATTAACCCACTTGTCTGTGGATGTACCCTCCCGTTCCATGTGCTTTAACTGTTAGAACCTAACTCATTTATCACTTCATCTTCTCCATCTGTTTGATCTGTCGAACTGTATCGTACCATCGTCTTTCCACTTGGTCTATGTATTTCACATATCAGGCTACTTGCTGGGACTGTTCATGTGGTCTGTCTATTCATGCAGGTCCCTTTATCAGGAAACATTGTTCTTTGTGCTCTCAAACTCATAAGGAAGCAAAGCACATGTAGAATGTGTTAAACCTTAAGAGGGGACCAGCATACACATGGAACAATCTCTTCATCTCTACAGTTGCTGTGCCAGTTGGTGGCTGCCCAAGACAAACATGAGGTTGTGTTTAAGTGTAATGTTGAACCTTAAAACAAACAAAAACAAAGCGCTCAGTGCCTCCTTTTGTTCCTTAATGAACCAGAGAGCCAAGAGTAAACCACCAAACCACATGTTGTACTGGTGAGAAATAATGAGAGAAGCTCTGTTGTTCCTTAGGCATCCCCTTCCTTTCTAGATGATGGTATTCTCTGTTTTCCTCCTTTGGTCTGTGGGACTGTGGTGGAGCCTAAAGAGAAGCTTTGGTCTGTTGGCATTTAATAAGCCAGCAGGTCAATATGACTGTAATAGTTGGCTCTTCATTACCTTATGGTCCCCAGTATGGCTTTCATAATTATTTTTGAATTGCTATAATCGATAGAGCTGAGCCATCATGTTTTTATAATTTGAAATCTCTGTGATGCTTGATTTGGTTTTCTTAAAGAATCTTGCTACATTGCCATTGCTACTTTTTTAATCAAACAGCTGTCTTTATTGTTAAAGGGTTCAGTGTGTAGAATGTAGTGGCATCTAGCAGAACTGACTTGGCAGAAATGGAATATAATATTCCTATTTCCCATAAAAGTATGTTTTAATTAGTGTTTAATCGCATGAAAATAAGAATAGTTGTGTTTTCGTTACCTTAGAATGAGCCCTGTATATAGTTATATAGTTTTACAGACTAAAAAAATGTATACAATTTATAAATCTATCAAGGAACCTCATCACTTGACTTGGCTACTCGATGCCGTAGACCAGGGGTCCTCAAACCCCGGACTCTGGTCCGGATCCGGACCGAACCACAACTGTCTCCGGACTCTGAGCAAATTATACTTTTCATGTATTTTCTGCGAGACATCGCCGCGACGCAACGCGTCAAACTTCTCCGTATGTAAATGTAAATCTCCGCTTTCTCCACTGCAAGCAGCGCTCCGCTTATCCGACTGCTCCACTGTCTGTAATAGGACGTGTACTCTGCTTTGGTCCGATCACATTCAGCGTACCGTCATCGCCATGACAACTTTATTTACACAATTGAAGTCATAGCTGTGAATCTGCGCTGTAGGCTGGGTTTTCTGCAAAAAGTGCAACGAAAAGGAGATCGCGAACAGCCCCCCCCCCACAGCAATGGCCTCATTGGATTCATAACACAATGAGTGATGTTTCAGACCCTGTAGGCACTGGCCTATTTACAAAGAAAGTAGCCTATGCTTGACTCTAGCTTCTGATTTGTATGATTAGCTGCAAATGTAGTAACTGTGAACATAAATTACAAATGTTACGTCACTGTTCACCATTCACAGCCTAGTCGGTATTGTTCCTTCTAGTGACTGCTATCAATTCTATGCTGTGAGCCCTAGACCAAGGGTCGGCAACCTACGGCACGCGTGTCACGGCTGCCACGCAGGGTCATTTACAGTGGCACGCGCAGCAAATATTAGGATATGTATTTTGGGATAATTTTAATATAATGTTCATTATATTAATCATATAAATTATAAACTTTATGAAACTGTGTTACATCCATAAGCCTACTTGAGTTAATATATGAAACCGATTAATTATTAAGACATTACAAAAATAAAATTGGGATCATGTGACCGTGTGCCGTCACTCATGACACTGAATGGCCATTACGTCGCGAAGGAAAGGAAGCAAGGAGCTGTTGAGCCAAGCAGTCACAATTCCTGTTATTTGAGCATAATGGCTGAATCAAAGAAAATAAATTAGTTAACAATTTCAACCCTTTCAGCCAAGGGACTCTTGGAGAGAAGAGGCTATGGAGGGCAATTACATCGTCACACAGTGTGCCGTGGCAAAGCACGGGAACCCGGTCACTGATGGGGAGTATTATGGAGTGCAGAGGTTTGATGAAATACCAAGCAGACTTTCAACACAATCATAATTAATTAACATAATTAAAGATTTGCCACTTTCTGCTCGAACTGAACCACGTTGCCATTATGAGCTCCAAAAGAGCTACGCGTCGTCGTTGCCATTCTCTATGGGACGAGTGTCGGAGCACAGCCTACTGTTGGCGCTGCTACGCTCCGAGCGGCAAGCTCGGAGATGCCCATTTTTTGCCTCATACAAAATAAAAATATTGACTTT
The DNA here is from genome assembly GCA_900323305.1 of Trachyrincus murrayi. Classification (NCBI taxonomy): domain Eukaryota; kingdom Metazoa; phylum Chordata; class Actinopteri; order Gadiformes; family Macrouridae; genus Trachyrincus; species Trachyrincus murrayi. Next base: position 6,105 of record OOFB01037365.1, read on the forward strand.
GACGCTGCCCTCTCTGCGGCAATCAATCACATTCCAGTCCAATTTTGTGCCTGCAGAATATGTATAATTCATGAATAATTTATTCAGAATTAATACATAAAAAATACTGCCACTAAACTGAAAGAAAGACAATCATTGTTACAACATATTAAAACTAACTTGAATAGTTACACTGCAGTGAAATTGTGTGTGAGGGGCCGAACGCCGGAAAAACAGGAACACAGGCAGTTTTAACAAAAAGGGGTTTTATTTTACCCAAATATAACAAAAACAGTTAGTAGGAAATAAATACCAAAAAGATAAACGAGGTTAAAATAATATAATGATGGGTGAATGAGGCTGAACATAAAAAATACCAGCAGACAGACAACCAGGAACTGAAATTGTAACTTAACCTTCCACAATGGAGACATGATGGAGACTATATACTTCATGGGTTGAACTAACTGACACAGGAGGGGAGGAACAGAAACAGCAATAGTGAAACATATTTATATTTTATAATTAAATAAATTATAATTATTAATGTTATATTTATCTATTATTATTATTATGATAATATGTATTCATATGTATGTATATAATATGTATTTATCTCAAACCAACTGTGTGGGCTGGAAACCCAGCCCTCACATAGTGCCTAAAAACAACAATATGAATGCATTAATTGGCACACCATGCATTTTTTTATTATTGGCACAGGACATTAAAAATGTTGCCGACCCCTGCCCTAGACTGTCAACACTATTAAAGGGCCCCTTTAATTGTATTGGGGATAGATTTTGAAATGCCTTCTAATGACTAATCAACCTCACACCTGGTGGTAAAATAGGGACCCTTTAAACAATCTTCCACCATGAAGATCCTCAACCATCACTCATTAGTTCTCATGTTTTCCACGTTCATTCCTTGTCAGGTGACCTTCATCTTCCGCAATACCAAACATATCTGTTGCCCTACATTTTTTCCATGGCTTGTCTCTCTTGCTATCTGTCTTTAATGACTGCTGAGTCTTCAGTCATCTTTCGGTCGTCTCTCCCTCCACTAATATGTTGGAGAAAGAGAGGGGAGTAGGCAGAATAGAGAATGCACACTCCACAGCTACATTACCATATTGTTTGTTGTTGTTTGTTTCTTGTCATGATATGGTCAAATGTATTATTTGACTTTGGGTGTTTAGCGTATTAGAATTAAATTCAAGTAATGTATTACCCCATAAAAGCAGGGGCAGAATGGTAACAATTTATTGTTGCGTTTTTAAGATTATGCTAAACTTTCGCTGGGGACATCTGGTTTGTTGAGGCTTACACTTAAAACTCAATCAACAACCATTTGACTGTGACTACCCACTGTAGTTTCTATTCATGGATCTCTTGAGTTCAACTTGATCACTTTCACCCAGTTCACCCAGTTGCTGTCATCAATGTGTATCTCCACCTATCACCACAGGAAACCTTTTTCAAAGATGTAGTACAACACAGCTATATATATATATATACGTATATATATATATTAGGGCCTTCAACAAATATTCTAAATTCGACATTCAATTGTGAAAATTAATATTCGATTATGAAAAAAAAGCAGCACAGGTCATTATTGTAAAACTTGTCACACGGGGGAACTCTGCTTACCCGGGCCAATCACTAAAGGCGAATTAACCTATTTTAGTCTCAACAACAATATGCAACGGAGAAGGCTTTTAAACTGCCTCGCGAGTTCTCGCGTGGACTTGGGCGCTGCACTGAATGCACTGCATGACGGAAAGGAGTCACACAATGTAATTTTCATTGATTGAAAATGAAATGTAGGTCAAGCTGAAACTAGATGTGCAAACGTGTACTCGAGTAAACGAGTACTTGTCAAGCAAACCATAAACGATTACAAAAATATTGTAATAGTTTTGTTGTAATTTTTCAGACATCTTATAAATACATTTTATATTATGTATTTTGGAGCAATTTGAAGCAATAGTCCAAAAGCCTTCGCCGTTGCATATCGTTGAGACTAAAATAGGTTAGTCCACCAACGTTTAGTGGCTGGCCTGGGTAGGCGGAGTTCCCCCGCGTTCGGCAAGTTTTACAATAATGACCGCCCGCCAGGAACATCCCGACATCAAAAATGTGTAGATGAAAAGGAATGATATCATTAGTTGGATTATCCGTCAATCATGTCTTGACCTTACTCTATAAACAGAGCGCATGTAGACTCCGTCTCAACGTAGCGATCTACCACCTGCCTATTATTTAATCGAACATCGAGTGAAAGATATAAAAAATGTTCACCACTGCTTTTGTTGCTTGTTATAATCCAAAGTAGGCCAGGGGGTGAAACTGATTTTTTGCAACAGTCTTAAATATTACTTTTAAAACACGACTGATATTTTAAATGTCCCGCTTTGCCAAATGTGCACATGCGTATTCACTCTTCTTCTTCTTTTTCAAGTCTTTTAAGTTTACTCTACATTGGAGTATCGTAACAAAGTTCTCGTAAAGGTGATAAGGTAGATGTAATTGACAGAATTAGCTAAATATGTCCCTATGAAAAATCACTAAATTCAAACAGATTTGTATTGTTTGAATTATTATTGATTGCATCGTGGAGAGAGGAATGTCAAAAGAAGCTTGAAAAAGACGAAGAATAATGAATACTCTGGCGCATGCGCACATTTGGCAAAGCGGGACATTGAAAATATCCGATCTTCTGCAGTCAAGCGCGTCTTAAAAGTAATATTTTGATATTCACCGTCTGGACTACTTTAGATTTTAAATTTTTTTTAAGTACAAACTTAATTGCATTAAAATAAGCTATCACTGCGGTGATCTCTTTGAAAAACAAAGTGCATTACAACAGTCTGTTTTAGAGGGTACTTTTTCTCTTTGTGTCATAATTACTGTCAGATAACAAGTACAACATGACAAGTCCTGGAGAGCAGGGGAGAGGAGGAGAGAGGGCTGGAGAGGGAAAGATAGGACGAGTGGAGAAAAGAAGAGGAGAACGCCCCTGCTGCCCACCCAAGTTTACTTAAATATGTAAATAAAAACAACAATTTGCTAAACCTTGGCCACAATATCTGGACTTGTCTTCACATATCAATGCATAGATTCATGTTCATGTGATTGAGGCCCAGACCCCCCAGCAGATTTGGTCACCCCCCAATTTTGACTCCATGGCTTTGGCCTTGGCACACGGTGTTCAACCGCGCATTGACTGCACGTCAGAATGTGCAAGTGTCACTTAACTTCATGTGGATATTTTAGCCTTCTTAATTCCGGCATATACGCCATTGGTTCATGTCTATACATATGTTTTAGATTAAATCATTTTTTTATTTTTTTTTATAATAACTGATTAATGTTTTGTGCGGTTCGCAGTGCATACCGATCTGTGCACCATGGACCCGGTACCGTATGGGTCAATGCGAATACACGTACTATTTCACCCCTAATATATATATATACAGTATATATATATATATACTGTATATATAACTTATGTGCTCTTTGAGCTGAAGCACACACAATGGCAGTATGTACATTATGTTTTTTATATTGACCCTGAGAATAACTGCGCCTGACAGCACCTCCGTTTTGGATTCAAGGCTCGCGTGGGTTGACTAGGAAAAGATGGTGGTGCTTGTGTGAAGAAATAAGTGTACAAAAAATGCTGTGATTATCTCTCACCTAACAATGATTATCTCTCATCTAACAATGAGTTTATTAACCATACTTAAAATCAGCATTTCTCCAGTGTGCTCATTTTCTCTAATATCATCAAAACACAAACTAATATCACACATATTTACTTAATACTTTGCATGCAAACACTGCTACGGATCAACCATTACTTATACAGTAGATGCGTATTAGAAACGGTCCTGCTTGTAGTGAAGTGTGTTAAATATTCATGCAAGAGACGACAAACTCTGTGCCTTCTTAGGATGGCCTGGCTGGCAGAGCTGCATTTTCTGATATTGTAAATAGTCCACCCACTCCTCCATTTGTTCTCCAATTTTCTTCTAATAGTCTCTCTATTAATTCTTATGGGAGTGATGAACCTGGTGCCCAATTGTTACTGTTATTTGTCTAGCTTCTAGCTGGGACCCATTTGGATGGTTGTGTTTCTAATGTTGCCCATGTAGTGGCTGGTGCAATTTCTCACGTTGTACCTTTTTCACTCAGTTTTCAAAAAAAAAACGTGGAATCCTGGTCCTTAAAGGGCCCCTGTTAAAATACCAGGATACCATGTTGCTGAAAATCTAGCCCATTGTGACATCACATGTGGGAGTGTCCACTAGCTGGAAGGAGGTCTTTGATCTGTTCATGATTCATCTGAGTGGACACTCCATGTGTGATGTCACAAAGGTAATTTTACTGACTTTTCTCTAACTTTTTTCATTGTGGCTGAGTTGAGATATATATAATTACAGAGCAGGTTAAGGTGAGGCATCTTGCTCAAGGATGCCATTAGGTAGGCTGCAAACATTGCTAATCGAACCCAGTACCTTTGGGCTGGGGGGTCAAACACTATAGCCACTGCACTGTTCCTGGTGGTAACATGGGGGCTCTTGAAGTGTTTTTCCTTGATGAGCAATGATTGCTCATCATTGCTTGGCTAAATGATGAAATGGTTGAGTCAAGTGAAGTAACTGACCTTCATTAAACACCATAGCTATAATGCTTAATAGGCTGTTCTCCTTTTCACAGTTCACACTAATCCATAAAACTTATTCTTCTCAATTGTTTGGAATTCGTCCTTGAAATTGATTACTTGAAACATGTGACTGATGTTTGCTTTGCAGTCAGTGACGGACTTGGACAAATATTCGGCCCTGGCATTTAACAGATTGACTGGCCCACTTCCAATTTTAATGTAGCCTGTTTATTTATTAAATGATTTATCTTAGCCCTAATAAAATAACCTTGCCCAACCATAATGAAAAAACAACATGAAAGCAATGAGCGGAAAAAGGAGAGATACGACCAAGAAAGAACAAGAGTAATTTTCCAACACACACATACACACACATATGCCACGGTGGCTAACTGGCCACGCATCTAGAACATAGAATAACGACAAGCATGTCCTACCTCACATAGTCTAGAGACGTCGCATCAGTGCTCTTCCCTGCTACTTTCCAAATGCTTTACTCACAGCATTGTTGGTGGTGGTGTTTTTTGGGATGACATTTCAAAAACATGTCCAATTCATTGCGTTTGGTAGCCTACTACTGAGGCACTTGTTTGGGCAAGTTTAGGGAAATATGTTTGTATGCTTTGCACATTTAAATGCATCGGACTCCAGAATCTTCGTTTTCAGTAGCCTTATTTTATACATTTTCCGTCCGTTTTGATCATAACCCCGATGCTATGAATCCTACATGTTTACCATCTACTAGTAACCGCTGTTCTTTTTAATTGATAACCTCGTCTCGACCCGGACCACTCTACCTTGGAAGAGGGGCCGGGCCGGGCCAGTTAATAATGCGGCCGAAACATTACTTTTTTTCTTGTTAAAATGTTATTCTGTTGACATTTTTGGCATTTGCCAGTCCATCCCTGTTTGCAGTGTTTTCTGCATACCCTGATCAATTTATCTTATTATCGACGCAATCTGCCTATTTCCTTATTGTATTTCAGTTTTATGTATGCATAGGTGGATATTTGATTTAAGAAAATGCTGGAAAATCTTTGTCAAAGAAAACACAGTTTGAAATATCATCTAAATATCTCATATTGTTTATTCAATAACCTAACCAAGGCAGCGAAAAGTTATCCAAGGTTCCAATTCCCCAAACCTGATGGGAATCAGTTCTCTTTTCAATGAGCGATGGAGAAAGAGAGTAAGAAAGTAAGGATATGTGGTGAACATGGAACACAAAAGCAAGTTCATGCGTGTGTGTGTGTGTGTGTGTGTGTGTGTGTGTGTGTATGCGCAGAGGGTGTAGAGGTTGGCTGTGGGCACACTGAAAAGGAAATCTTTTATTTTCTCCCTCCTGTTCACAGCCATACAGTGCCTGGTGGATCAGGAATGGGATGAAGTGGCTTCAATGTATAAAAAGAAGATGCTATTTTTCTCTGTAGCTAGCCACTTGAATTAAATTGGGTAGCTTGGCTGTAGCTTAAAACAACTTTAAATCAAGAGGAGCTTGTCGCTTGGCAAGCTACAATTTGAGTGGCTTCAAGTGGCTTCCCCGCATTGCTGACAGTGTGCTCTTTAATCTAATGGGAGCTGTAACTGCTTTAATGCAAAGGTTATCCTTGTTGTTTGTTGACTTTGTTGTTACTCTGTGGTAGGTACTATAGAGCGCTGGAGAGTTTGTGAAGATGGAAAAAGAACAACTAGAGAACTTAAAAGCTAGGAGTGGTGGAAAGTTTGTTTGGCTGGAAATATATATATTTTTCAAAACATGAATGTGTTGATCTGTGGAGAACAGAACAGCACAAATAATAAAAATGCAATGACCTATTCAATGAAGTATGCCAAGCAAACAAAAAAGAAGACAATGAATCTCTTTAAATCTAAATGTAACTTCCTTTACTTCTGAAAACGTGCTGTTTTTAACACCTAGCATATTGGCAACAGGCTAACTCACAGCTGGCTGGTGTGTTTTGTCACTTCTGCAAAATCAAATTTCAGAACAGGACAGAAGGTGACTGATGTCGTACACGCACAATCAGCATTCAGCGCATGAAGCTAATGTAGCAACATTAGCTTCATGTGGGCAGGCTCACTTAATGGGCATTATACTCACCTATTTTACAGCCTATTCCAACAGCCTTATTATAGGCTTTCAATTCAACTCCCCGCCCCCCCAAAAAAACAGGTTTTATGTATTATTTTCTCCTCTGCCTACCCATTGAGGTCCTTTTTTATGAGGGTACGTGAGGCGAGAAATATTTATTTTCTTTCTCATACAAGACAGCGATAAAGGCACAAAAGTACAGATGATATTTAAGATGCTGTACAATAGGAACATGTTATCTCTAACAGCACACCCTCTACGAACAAGTAAACAAGCATTGAACAAGAGGATGAATGTGTACTGATACAAAAAAAACATCTGCGGAACATAAAATGACTAGAACCTTATACATTTTAAACCAAGTCTTTTGTCTGCAGTCTTTTGATATATACTTAATATATGCCCTTTTGTATGTATTTTGTATAGAAAGCGTCTTGTGTCTATAGTAGTCTTACTGACAAAAACAAACATTTTGATTATTGATAGTCTATCTGTATCTAACCAATGCAGAAGCAGTAAAAAAGAGGCTTCTAAACTCAGGGAAAACCACTTACAGCACTGAGGCTGCTAAGCTGTGGTTTCTCTGCTTAGGGAAGAAGTTGGGGGAAATTGGACAAGGGGGAACGGAAAACGCTGCCTTCAGTTCACAAAACACCCGATGAGGACGTTGCTAATTAACACAGGTGAAATCATTAAGAATAACGAGGAGACTAAGGCAACCATTGGGAGGCATCGAGAGGGAAAATAAACAACTGCAAACAACTGTCTAACTAACCCCGCACCTGGGGTGTTGTCTATTGCACACATTCTCAAGCTTCGGCCTCTCCTACTTTTTTGGGAGGTTTTCCTTGGCCATTTGAGAGCTTAGGCATAGTTAACGCATGGCCGGTGCTTGAATCCCTATGTTGGGACTGTACTTGTGAATTATATAGGGTGATGTACACTTTTTGTCCGTCTGTCTGTCTGTCTATTGCTGCATGCATCCATCAATATATAAAATATATAATATATAAAATAAAAAATAATATGTGAAAACCTAATGGCAATAGCAAATCTAATAGCAATCTACCTAAATCCTTCACTGCCCTGTACTTCTCTTGGTAATAACCACTACGGTACATTGCAATCACACATGACCTGAAATCCAGATCAACCATGTCCATGACATTTACAACACTTAATGGCTATGACTGTCCTGTTCCGTTCTGGTAAATTAGGTGTATCTTTATGATTAGGCTATGTTATAAATGGTCAGGTTGTGCATGCAAGAGTTATAGTCCCAGCAGACTTTATTGACCTGACAACTTGACCACAGTCTTATACTTGTGTCATTCCTTCTCTGTTTTTTTTTTGGATTCATTTAAACATTGAAGGACATTGTTGTAATGGTCTTGAAGACTTGATTTGGCACACAAAGCACAATTCAATATGACACTCCCCTCACGTCCTAACCACAGAGGCAATGGGAAATGAATGAATGCAGTATAGCTTTATGATTAAGAATCTGTTCAAGTGTCGCCTCAACTCTCCCATAGCACTGCTGTCCTCTAGGAGCTGTCAGAAGCCAGTGCTGTATGTACTCTGTCTCCATTGTCAGTCTCACTTGATTTGTCTGAACACTATTGTATGGTAACACACACACACACACACTCTCAGCTTTTGGCTGCATGGCGAATGCATTCACTAAGCATTCAGTGTCTATAGTGGGACCACGCGGCACACCTGTCTGTAATATCTGTTACGTATCTGTAAATATATAGAGGTAGCTATGAATATTGTAATATGAGTTGATTTTATAGACTCCATTATTCACAGCTAAAATACCAGTGTACCAAGGGGTCTGTGGGAGCACAATATAGAGATAAACATGAACTGATTGGTGATCACGATTGAATCAGCTGATCATTACGACATTACATCTTTTATCAGTATCAGCCCTTTTTATCCAAATCTACTTAAAAGGAATCTAGGGACATGTCATTAAGGACCAGGGAGGGGGTTAGGCTACTTGCTTTAAGGACAATACCGGTCTGTGATCAAACCATCGTAACCGCCTCTTTTGGCTTCACTAAAATGACTTTGTTGTACCGATTCTGAGAGCATTTAGCACGAGGGCACTCATGTAAACAATGGCAATATAGCACTTGCATCTTTTGGAATCAATGCACGTCATTTCAGTTCGGAGTTTGTGGACATACAAAGTACTTTACAAAATCTTATCTTATCACAATGGCCAAAGTGCTACTGCTATTGTTTACCTTACCAAAATGCTCTTAGGCAGAATTGGTACAATAAAGTCATTTTGACAAATTATAATGGTAACAGATGTTTCAGTGAAGCCAGGAGAGACAGTTACAATGGTTTGATCGCCCAGGCCGGTATTGTCCTGTAAAACTACCGTAGGTAAGATTTGAGAGAGAGAGAGAGAAGACAGCAAACAGCAGAGAGCAAGATTTTGAAAATAAACAACCCAAAAAGCGCCTACTCCCTTTCTGCTCCCTCCCTCCCTATGTTTCTCTGCCATTGACAAGTGTGACAAGCATTCATTCAGGCACCTGATTTACAGGCAAGAGATGCCCTGATTGGCCGGGAGCCAGTCTAAAATCTAAATTGTCTCATACAGAGGCAGGCACAGTCAACTCGAAACAGATATCCTCAGAGAGCATTTCACTCACTAATAGCTGAAGGCTATGGCATTTATAACAAATTCACATTCAAATTGTAGCTCTTAAATCTTACTTACAGCAGTGTAAGGATGCGTACAGGTAAGCTCTGATTATTGGGCATCAAATGCAGGACCTTTGGGCTGCTAGTTCATCATCCTCGTCACTAGACTATCCTGTCTGTACTTTAATACTAGCCTTAAAAACATATGAACTAATGAACACTGAATCAAATCTTCCCTGAAAATACATACGTCATCAGAAAATGTTGGAATGATTTTGTCTTATACTTATATTAAATATTAATAATAGTTTTAGTATTTAACTGCCTTCTACAGGAACTGATTAATGGCCAGACAGTGGGTTATAAAATCTCGGAGCCAGGGAAAGGTAGGAGCGATGCATCAAATGGGACAGCTATTATCAACGCAAGGATTCATTCTCACTTCTTTGACAGTGCTCCGGAAACTCAAGCACCTCAAGCTCATTTTTAAGGTCAGCAAGTATCTTTCCTATCTTTCCGAATCCTTGCCCACTCTCATTCTCAGCATCTCTGTCCTCATCAGACTATCCTTCAAATCACTAAACTGTTTACTGTCAATATTGGGCATTGGTAATGCTTTGGGAAGCTTCACAGTGAAATACAATTAAAAACACGCTTCCTTTCATGCTCAAAGGAAGCCATTTTCTAAACTTGAGAAATGGAGGGGTGTTCAAATTCTTTGAAAATGTATTTGCTAGAATTGTAACCACACCTCTTGCTGTATTACACTATACAATACTATTTATTGTATTATATTTATTAGCCAGCCACTGGAGTGATTGACATAATGACAATTCATTCTCTCTTCTATTCTCTTCTATTCTCTTCTCTAGTCTATTGCTTAGACCAGTGATGAGAAACCTATCCTGGTGTAGTTGGCTTGC
>OOFB01037365.1:31160-54604 GCA_900323305.1 Trachyrincus murrayi
GTCTATCTATGTCTCTCTCTCTCTTGGTCTGTCTCTCTCTCTCTTGGTCTGTCTCTCTCTCTCTTGGTCTCTCTCTTGGTGTCTCTCTCTCTCTCTATGTCCCTGTCTATATGTTCTCTCTCTCTCTCTCTCTGTCTATATGTCTCTCTCTCTCTCTCTCTCTCTCTGTCTATATGTCTCTCTCTCTCTCTCCCTTTCTCTCTCTCCCCCCTCCCTCTCCCCCCCTCCCCTCCCCCCCTCCCCCCCCCCCCCCCCTCCCCCCCCCCCCCCCCTCCCTCCCCCCCCCCCCCCCCCCCCCCCCCCCCCAACTCCCCTCTGTGCTAACAACAGTCAGCTCTGTACCACAATGCACATCTGTCTGCCTGTATTGATGATATATCACCAGACTGTCAACATCTGTCTGTCAAACCCTCCTTAAGGATTGATTCCTCAATTTCAATTCAAACTTGAATACAAAAAATAAGAACACAAGGAACAACATCAACATCAACAACAGCAGCTTAGGAGAGTGTGAAGCATTTATTTTATTTGTAGTTTCTTTGTTGCAGTGAGTCTCAAAGGGATTCACAGCCCCATGTCCCACAACGCTTAGCCCTCTGAAAGGCAAGGAAAAGAAAAGTCGCCAGACCTCTATCAGTCAAATTCAGGAAGGCGCTGCCTGGAGAAACTCTCATCAAACATCTTTGAATAACAAGACCTCAGGGAGCATGAGGTCTTTGTTTTGAGCATGAGTTTTCCTGAGTTTGAGTTTCCATTAAGAAAAGAGATCAGAAAGGATTTATTATATTACTATTTTATGTATCAGGGGGTGAAATTAGGCAGTAAACTGTAAGTTGGATGATTTTAGAATCTGTCATACTTAAGATTGAGGTTCTATTAATGTATATTGTGTACCTAGTGAGCCACAAAGACAGACAGACAAAGATCAGATGATATTAGACTAACAGTTAGTAAACATCTAGTTCAGTGATATACTGTACTCATGTCAAAAGATTTTGACCATATATTGCTCATGTATATATTGCAGAAAATGCTCTGTTCTTTCCAAACCCCAACCCAGCAGACATACATGGATCATACATCCCTCTCAGGAAAACACTAGGTGCAATATATACATAGGAGAAGCACAGTGGCCAATCTAGGATGCATTGTCCGAATTAAAAATGCATAAGTACTGATGTTTACGAGCGTGGTATGTGTATGTGTTTGGACATGCAGTAGGCCTGTCGGGAGAGAAGGTGTAGCATTGGTTGTGCTAATAAATGCTGGATGGGGAACTGGGACTTGGGCGTCTTTCCATTCATTAGTGTAGTTGAGTATCGGCTTTCATTGGATTCGCTTGAGCCGGTATTATTCATGGAGACGAAAGTACAATGGGAATTTGAGTTGTAGCCAGTAAATGATGAGACAATGTGTGAATTGTTATATTGTGCTTAGTAGATGTACTCGCACAGTATCCTGCACCTATTAATGTGACAAAAGTGAGAAAAATCCAGCAGTGAATCTATGTATTAAGAAGGAAAATACACTTTCTCCTCGTAAAACCATTAATAAGAGTTGGATGGGATTTATTGCCTGCTCTGTGTGTGTGTGTGTGTGTGTGTGTGTGTGTGTGTGTGTGTGTGTGTGTGTGTGTGTGTGTGTGTGTGTGTGTGTGTGTGTGTGTACGTGCGTGCATGTGTGCGTGCGTGTGTGTGTGTATGTGTGTGTGTGTGTGTGTGTACATGCGTGCATGTGTGTTCGTGTGTGTGGTGTGCATGCGTGTGTGTGTATACACACACGCATGCACACATATATGTGTGCATGTGTGTGTGCGTGTATGCATGTGCGTGCGTGCGTGTGTGTGTGTGTGTACGTGCATGTGTGCGTGTACGTTCGTGTGCGTGTGTGTGTGTGCGTGTGTGAGTGGCTTTGGAGAATGGATAGAGATGGCTGAGGGAAACTGGGAGGGGGATAACGGAAGAGGGAAATGTTTAGTGATGCGTTGCCAAACAGAGCAGAAATAAATTGCTTCCGCACACACGGAGCCCCCCCCCCTGCCTCCCCCCACCCCCCTTTCTGTGAACACACACACACACACACACACACACACACAACCGCTTCTTCATGTTAAATAAACTCCCACATGCACATATGTGTGCATTTGCACGTGCACACATATGTGCACTCACACACACACTCACAGACACGCACTCAGGCACGTGCGCACACACACACACATGCATACAAACATGCTTTCTCTTTCTCTCTCTCACACACACACACACACAGTAATGTTTCTGCAGTCTCTGGTGTTGAATAATGCGGGGGGGAGAACACCATTTATTTGCTGTCTTTTTTATTTCCTGTGTTCAGGAACAGCAGGAGCAGATGGATCTCCCCGAGAACCACCGGCAAACAATAGTACACCTAGTGGATGATGCCAACCTGTGTGTGTGTGTGTGTGTGTGTGTGTGTGTGTGTCTGTGTGCTCGTGTGTGTGCGTGCGTGCGTGTGTGTACGTGCATGCGTTGAGGGTTGCACAGCCAGAACTGGGAGACTACATCATATCATGAATGTGTGGGGCCTAGTCCCCATACATCCAGCCGTGGTAGAAGGCAGCTAATCATGCAGAGATACAGGAGGGTTGCATGAGGAATTGGATTCCACACTGTGAGGGATATCTCCAATAGTACAGCTGGGCACACAAGGACATGCACTGTTGTGTTGTGTTCGAGGATTAAGGCAATGGGATCTTGTTGCCGCTAGAGCCCGTCCGGTGTGCGATGCAGAGAGAAACGGGAGAGCTTTTGTCAGCACATGTAGAACTGATAGCAGGTATCGCCCAGTCCAGGCTCACCAGGTATCTAACAACACCGGTACATTCTGTCATAGAGGAGATATGCTTAGCGGTAGCGGTTAAGAGTTCCTGCAGATAAATAATTAGGAAATAATGTTTTCAGGCAATGAATCACCTGGTATTCAGGCCCAGCTATATAAATAGATATTGATGATATAATAATATATAACCGCTATATTGTAGCGTATAGCTGGTTGTAGGAAGGAAATGCTCACGGTTTATGTGTCATAATGCAGACCGGGATGTAGATGTGTAGATGTAGGAGTAGATTGTTACACACAGACAATTAAGTCAAACCAACAATCATCCGTTCCGAGGTTCTAAGTTAAACAATGCAGTCCCAAGTTTCTGGAACACTTGTTAGATATGGGCTAACCCCAAAAGGGGTCGCACACTGAGAGCACTCATACCGGCCCTGCCATACATACATTGATTGCTTTCAATGTACAAAGGAACGTTTTGTGACACTCCCTGTGGAGCACATGTAGTGGTGAGTTGATGTGACACTGATGGCAATGCGACGCAGCATTCTCAGTGGAGCCGACCCAACACCAGCCAGGATCATAAGTGTCCTTATGTGGCGAAGTACTGTTGTCCTTCTACTACTATGCTAATGTTCTTTTTTCTTTTCTTTTTTTCCCTATGCTATGTGTTCTGTGTTGTTTCAGGTTAACTGGACAATCTTACTGATTGTTACTGTTTTAAAAGCAGTGTCTTAATGGGTTCGCCAGGCGTTAACCTTGTTACCCCCCCCGCAAGCGTTTAGATTGGAAACATGATAAGACGGGTCATTCAAATGCTAATAAAAACACAAGTTGGGGAGGAACACCGATTCTAAGCGTTTCAACTCTGCAATCTGTGTCACATTATTCAACACATTACAATAATTTACCAAGCAATGTGATCCACAGCAAATGGAAGTAATTTGGTCCAATTACCTTGTGCTGTTCATACGTTAAGATCAATGGAATAGGACGAGTCAAATGAACATGCTTAATAAGAACATATTCCAGTTGATGGTTACAAGTGTCCTGTGAGTTGTGGCTCGTGTACTATTGACTATAATAATGACCTGTGTGTTTCTCATGTAAAGTGCAAGGTTTATTATTTTCAATGTAAGAACCCACACAGGCATCGCCGGACACTGGTAGCCGCACCAGTCTACCCTACTGTTCTATTCCCAAGCGTCGCCGCACATGATTTAGCATTTCTGTTGCTGTTGTTTAATCTAAAAGCCATAGGATGATGGGCAAATAAAGAGTTGCTCTGGCTAGACTTGTGACTGAGAAATACTTAGTTGTGTTGTTTTGTCATTTGTCAGAGGCATTGTGAAGATAGTGCACCACCACATTTTGAGACCCCTTAAAGTTCACTTATAATCAAGGTGCTAGTGTACACCATGTAGCCTATGACAAAAGTATGCTGACGGATATGTGCTCGGTCAGGAGTCGAATCAACCAACCCAAAATACTGCAGTGTCACCTTGCGTTTGAAACGGCTCTCCTATTAAAGCGATGGCTTCTTCCCATACACCACTGGACAGAGATGATGTTTACTCTTTACTATACTTCTTCATGTGGTCGACTAGAGATAGATGGATGGATGCGTAGGGGGGTTGGATGGTTGTTTAAGAGATAAAAGATAAGATGATAAACAAGATATGTGAGAGAGAAGAGATGGAAAGAGAGGGGGAGGAGAGCGAGAGAGACAGAGAGGGAGAAGGGAAAGCAGTGGAGAATAGGAGAGACATGGGGAGATAGTGGTGATGAGGAAAGGAGAGTGCGGTGGACCATAATGTTTGCTGGTGAAGGAAAAAGACGCTGGAAGAGTAAACAATGCAAGGCAACAGAATAGGTTTTCAGATAAGAGAAAGGACTCTGTTCTGAGTTCCCTCTTCTCTCTGGAGCAGACTGAGAGAGAGAGAGAGAGAGAGAGAGAGAGAGGTTGCGTTAGGTAAGGAAACTATAATAGAGTATTAGGAGTCAGTGACCAAGCAGAAAGCTGTTCTTGAAAGATCGTTTTGTAATCTATGAGCAGCAAGTCTTGTTTCAAACAGATGCCAAATGGACTCCAAGGCTATTGTTACTGTTCGCCTTGTGTGTGCAGGTTGAGTGCACCTGGCCATGAAATGGAACAAACAAAAAAATTCTGGACGGAATCTGTAGTTTTCATGCGTGAGTTGGCAAGAAGGCCCCATGGCCGGTGAATTCGTATTGCTGAGCTATTTTGCATTTTACTGCTTCATACTGCCTCTTCACCTCTCCATCTTTCTTCCCTCCTTCGCTTCTGCATAATTCTCCCACTCTAATGCTTTTTCTGTCTATTGTTGTTTTCCCCTATACTTGATACATCATTTTTGGATCATCTTTTACTCCTATTTACCCTCACACCCCTTGCCTCTTCCCCTTCCTCTGATCTCCTCTTTTCTCTGTCCTCTTTTATATTTATACTGCCCTACAAAGGCAAACCGCAGTATACTGCACTCTGCCTTTGTATTACTATGAATGGCTGTATAGGCAATACAATGGCAGTACAACGGAAAAGTGCTAGTGTTTCAATTCAGATGTCTAGTTTTTTTCCAACATTAAGAAAAAATTATTTTATTATTTTATTTAGATAGATTTAGTCTATATCTTTTAAAAGTTTAGATTATGAGATTAAAAAAAGACAACAGAAAACAAACCAGAAGTATTATTTTGTTGGAATATCCACTTCAATTAAGTTCAACCAAGATTACGTTGGTTACGTATTTGTCTACATTTTCATTTAACATTCACTGTGAATACTGTATCCGACTGTAACCTGATCCTCACTGAGCCTCAAGTGAAGACAGTAATTTATTATAATCTTTTTTCAAGTTGATTTGTTTTGGTGTAACTTTTGGAGTGTTTTTTAGCGATAACACGGTTCCTCTGAGGCTGTTTGCTTGTGACTTTACATCATGCACCCAGCCTCATGTTGTTTTTCTATATTTAATTCACATTAACTTTCTCAATGTTTAAATGTTTCTAGCCATCTCTTATGGTATGCTAATACCTGAGAAACGTGACCTTGCTTTGAAAAATGTCTCATCTCAACTTTCTCTCATCTCCCTCTCTTCTCTCTTGGGTCCTCTTATCCCTTTTTTTCATCCGCCATCTACTTTGCATTTCATGTCCTCTCTTTAGTTCACCCACCATGACCCCCCTTCTCTCCTCATTCATTGGCTGTTTTGGAACTGTACTTACCTTTGTTTACTGACCTTACTAACTTACTAACTTTGTTTACTTACCTTACTAACCTATTTACTTACTAGGACTTCTTAGATTACTTACTTATTTGCTTAGGTTACATAACTTACTTGCACAACTCACCTACTTACATAGTTACTGAAGTAGGTTCAAAGTCACTTCAAAGTTAAGCTGAAAGAGTCATGAATTGTAGCTATCCTGTAGTCTACCACAACGCAATTTCTGTTCTCTTACTTCCTATGATCTGTGTACGGCAGTTAACAGTCCCTGGTGCGAGAAGAACATGGCAAAAAGAACAACAACAAGACAAGGAGAATAAATAGTTTTTGACGAAGAATTTGACAAAGCAATATTCAAAACATGTAACGGAAACGGATATCCCTCTATCGGAAGTCCCTCCCTCTCTCTCGCCACTAAACCCATATAGCTGAAACGGCTAATAACTCCCTCCGAAGCATGCTCGGAAGTCGACGAGGTTACTTTAAAGTAAAAGTTGAGCTGCTTTCCTCACCCGTCTTCACCAGCACTACTGTATCTGCTATCTACTGCTGTGTCTGTCACCAGTATGTGCTACTGTATGTCTGTCTGCTCTAACCTGTCTCCTCTCGTGACCTACAGGGTGAGGACGTTCCCCAAGGAGTCGGCCCTGCTGGGGAGGGACACGGTGCGGGCGCTCATGTACTACGCCCTGAAGGTGTGGAGCGACATCGCGCCGCTAAACTTCCACGAGGTGGCCGGCAACGACGCGGACATCCAGATAGACTTCACCAAGGCCGACCACGACGACGGCTACCCCTTCGACGGGCCGGGGGGCACTGTGGCGCACGCCTTCTTCCCCGGGGAGCGCTTCACGGCCGGGGACACACACTTTGATGACGACGAAGCCTGGACCTTCAGATCTCCAGGTGAGCCTGTGTGTGTGTGTCTGTGTGTGTGTGTGTGTGTGTGTGTGTGTGCGTGCATGCTGTTTGTTTGTTTCATATATCTACTGCGGGCTATGTTTATGCCATCGCCTCTGAGATTGAATATACATCAAATATATCGTACAAAATATTTGTCTGACTGCCTCTCTCTCATCTTGTCACTTTGTGGGAGATCAAGAATAAAGAGCTACAGGGGCTGTGGCGGTGGTGGGTAGGGTGGTGAAGGATGTAGCCTAAGCAAGTAGTGTCTGGATTTGACCCAAACTCCCACAGACTTCTGAACTAGTCTGAAACATGAGAAACTGCTCAGTGCTCAGAAGTCTGTTTTTTAAAAATCTGTCGGACTCAAACTGTCAGACGAAAGATCCAACTCATGTTCCTTCTCTCAGTTTATGTTCTGAATACTTTATTTAGTATTTTATTTATTGTTGCATATATTTATGTATTTATTTTGCAATATTCCATACATTTGACGAAGCTAATCAAATTTGCGATGAATTCTGTCTTCTCTTGATGTCAGAATCTCTCGAAATCTCCTGTCCTCCTCTCTCCATCTGTTCTCCATCTGAGCATTGTCATAAAAAAACTGTTTTAATCTAGGCTTATTATAACTTCTGATTATAAATGAAAACCTCTCTGAGATCTGGAATCTCTAGAGGTTTATTTCCAAATAAATGCAAAAGATATACCAGCAGGCAAGGCATGGCTGAGCCTTTTAATTGCAAATTAATACACTTTATGGCCCACACAATATAAATTAATGTCTAGTTCCCAGGTTTATCTGCCACATTAAATAAAGTAACATAATTATGCATAGTGATTAGAAAAATGCGGAGTCTTTGTTGATAATACATTTTTCAAAAGGCTTTAGTTTAATTGTCAAAGGAGAACCAAACCCCAACACCACTTGTAGATTGGTTTGATTAGTTGACTCCCTTTATAGGTTAAACATGTGCTATTGCATTCATAACTTCTTATTGGCTGATATGGTTACCCGTAGAGCCTGACCGATATATCGGTTGACTTTTTTGACGACATCGGGATCGGGTGGGCTCTCCAAAATCGGTATCGGTATCAGTGACAAAAAAGTAATATCGATCGGGTTACCCGGTACCTGCTGATTAGATTAGATTCTTCCCCAGAATGAAAAGATAACCTGAAAACATGTTTTAAAGGCAGGGGGTTTGGTTCTCCTTTAAAAGGAGCAGAGAAGAAACAGGTGTGTACTGGACCAGTATGTGAATGCAGGACCTAAGGTTGGTAGTGTAACCACTACACTATATGTGATATGTATATAAAAGGTAGTTAACAGTTAATACTATATGCTATATATTTGTTTGTGATTTGGTTTAAATAGTTAAAAGATTTTGTTTATAACTTACATCTATCCACTCCAACTAATCATTATTGATTAATAGTGTCTCTGTGTGTCCAGTGGGGGGAACTCTCACTGAGAGTGTAGTTAGAGTGTAGTTAGTAGTGTAGTTAGTAAGTGAGTGCTCTCGTGATTTTCCTCATTCCTAGTAAATGCTACTGTTGAGGAAGAATCGAACAGCATCTCATTTATTATATCTCCCCCTTTCAGGTATTCAACGTATGTAAAACTGTTAATGAAGAAACATTGTTACCGTTTATTATTTAAGTTGTTAGCCTAAAGCTAACGTAGGCTAAATGACCAGAAATTTCACCTTATTTTGTGTTTGTGTATTGTAGCGCCACGTTTTGTAGTACTTGAAGAGCATGGTACACAATATGTAAAGCATTCCTTAGTATAACATCGTTATGTTTGAATATAGTTATGTATATTCAGGATCGAATGGTTTAAATATAAAAGTACATGGAAGCTTTTGATGCTATTGGTTTATGTTTTATAGCATATATTTATAGCATATATAATGTACATCCATGTATATTGTAAAGTTGAACCTATTATTTTTATATTGTCTAGTTCCTAGGAAGATTTTTTGTATATACTGTATGTATGTATTGCATATTCTTCTGTTAACAAATTCCTAGTAAATGCTACTGCTGAGGAAGAATCAAACAGTGTCTCATTTATTATATCTCCACCTTTCAGGGGTACTACATATGAACAAACAAATGAACAATTGTTGTATATTATTGTGTTATTGTGAAGACCCTCATGATCTCACCTCCCCTCACCATATTTTACCTCACCGTAACTCCCCAACCTCCCCTCACGTCACCTCACTCAACCTCACCTCACTCAACCTCACCTCACTCAACCTCACCTCACCTTACTCAACCTCCCCTCCCCTCTCCTCTCCTCACCTCATCTCATCTCACCCCAGAGATTACTGTAGAACACAGGGGTATCCCAGAGAGCTGTGTGGTAAACTTAATTGACTGCCTGAATAGTTTTTTCCTGTTTCCCCCTCCCCCCACCCCAGCCACCGAGGTGAAAGGTGAAAGGTTGTAGTTGGCTGCTGAAACGTGCTTCTGGTGGTAATAGGATCTAGTTTCCAGCTCACATTTCAGCAACTGAACATTCAGTTCTGCAATGAAATTCCTGGGTTGTGTTCGACACCCACTACATCACCCTCATGTCCAAAGGGTATGGGTGTCAGAGGGCAGTATGTGGGGGCATTAGCCAGCCAGACTAGACCCAGCTGGTGAGCCAGTGTTGGGGCCAGAAGCCCCCCACCCTGCTCCCTGTCAAGGCAGTAGACCATATGTTACAGGACAGCCAGTCTGCTCCAATTAAACCCCCCCCCCCCCACCAGGCCAAGGCCCAGACAGGGGAGACGGAGAAGAAAGAACAAGGTGGTGGTGCTCTACACTCCTGGTGTGTAGCCTACTGATGGACAAGGCAGCAGGGCCTGATTCATATTAGTGTTGCAACGGTGTGGAAATGTTCACACCAGTGGATGTTCTTCTGAGATCACCGTGGTATCACTGTAGTTTCCGGTTTATTAAGGTTTAACAGGCTACGCATGTTTGTGCTGCATTTGGCCTATGTGATGAAGCTGATTAAATGTAATTAGGCGTATTTATTGATAAGAAGAAGCCTTTATTAAGCTGGTGTTTTAGTTTTTCTACCTTTTTAGGGTGGCCAAGTGTCCCGATTTGTGCGGGACAGTCCCGATATTTAACCCTCTGTCCGCGTTTAGGGCTGGCCCGAATACATAATTTCAAGCTTTGAATAATCGTTAGGTTTTCTGAACAAATATTCGAATAGTTAATTTTTTTTAAAGGAAATTCACAGTGCATATCTTTCCCTGTCTGAATCGGAGCCGGCGGAGACTGCTGCAGAATCGCGTTTTTATCAACTGATCGTTTTTTCTTTTTTCTTTCTAAAGCGGTTCAATTCGTTAAAACAAATATGTTATTTTAATAGCACAAAACTACAATATCATGTAGGATTGCTGTGTGGACGTTCAGATCCACTCATCGGTCCGAGACTCAAAGTTTTGATGAAATTCCACAGTAGGACTAGCACTATTCGCCCGAAGAGAAAACACACATGCTATTGTGGATGACGGATCACCAGAAAATGAAAAAAGATTGCTACCTGTTCTATTCATGTTTATTAGATTACCAACCCGTTATTATTATTAGTTAGAGCTTCTTGGTATGTTTTGCCTTTGTTTAAACATTTAAATAGCTGCTAAATATGTTCATTATTAAAACCCTTCTTTATTAAAACCATTAACCCCACCACTTGCCGCAACCTCTTATTTCTGTAGCCGCAACTGACTAGTGGGAACGCCAGAGGTGGCAAAAGTACACACATTCTGTACTTAAGTAGAAGTACAGATACTTGTGTAAAAAAAGACTTTGATAAAAGTAGAAGTACTGATTCAACTTTTTACTCAAGTAAAAGTAAAAAAGTACAGGCTCTGAAAAGTACTCACAGTAAAAAGTAAAAAGTAATTTTTAAATCGGCTGTTTTTGTGCAAAGCTAACAGAACCTCACGTCAGGGTGGTGGTAGTCTAGTGGGTAAGGAACAGTGCTGCCAGACGGAGCACCGGAGAGTCATGGGTTCGATCCCCAGGTCTGCCACCATTGTAACCCTGAGCAAGGTACTTAATCCTGAGTTGCTCCAGGGGAATGTCCCTGAAAAAGTTAAGTACTTGTAAGTCGCTTTGGATAAAAGCGTGCGCTAAATGTCATATTAATATCATATAAGGGAATAGGAACTTTATTTCAACTTATATTACTGCCATTCTGGATGTATTCAGCGTGAACAACAACAAAAACAAAGTAGATAGAAAAAACAAGCTCTATTTGCTGTCGCCTACATTGTAGATGGGTGACCTCGCCTCTACATAGGCCTAAACAAATCACACAAAATGATTATAGTAAAAGCAGCATGAATTACAAACTCAACAAGGTCAGTTATACCATAAAATGTATTGCAATGCAAATAGACACTTGGACTGCAAGCATAAATGTATACTCAACTTAACCCCCAGTTTACCAGGTCTACAGTAAAACTAACACGGTCCAGAGGGACCAAACCTTACAGGTTTAAGATGAAGGGTTACTTAATACTGACGAGATTATGAGCAGAATATAGATTTTCATATAAAAATTATTTATCCTATTATGAATTTATGAGGGTCCGTCACATGTTGTGCTGATAAATGTGATCATAATGAATGTATGTCTGTGAATAAATGGTGTGTGCCTGTTATCTGGCAGAGTAAACATGGACATGGAGAGATTGGTGGCTTTCTTGTGATTATGATTTTGGTCAGTATGCGTACGAATAACAAAGTGGTTTCGGTGGCTTGGAGGCTGCAGGTCCATAGCAGATGAATTCTTAGATCCTAAATGATATGGTTGTGTCATAAATGGTTGAGAAACAATTAGAATGTATATTAGAATTGTCCATGTTTCACATGTCAAATTTGCAGTTGTAGTTTGTAGTTTTTGGAATGTGTACCCTGTAGTCAAGGTAAAGTAGGCCAACAAGTAGGCCTATCCCCGTTTGAGAGCGACTGTTAATTAAAATAACCCGAGTTTGTTGAAAATTGAATCACCAACATTACATTTGCCGTTGCATAGGGCACATTTATATCTAGTCTATACTGGCACCTAGTGGTAGCAAATGGAACACACGCAAGAGAGACACTGGCAGTGTCCTACTTTTCCTGGAGAGAGATGTGAGCCTTACAAGAACGTGTCTTTGGTACAGTCTTGAAGCCCTGCTGTAGACACAGAGTAGAACCAGGCTCTGGAAGTCATTTCAACATGATTTGTTGAGCAAGCCAGTTTCCAGTATTGGGAAGGTAAGCCCAAATACCGAAAAATAATTCCTTACTAAGGAGGCCATTACATCAGATCAATCCCTATCCATGCACCAAATATGGGTGCACAGCACATATTGGTACTATTACATTATGGTGACTATGAATGGAGAGTGTAGGAGCTCCAGCGAGCTCGGCCTACATATGCAATATTAGGAAATCATGCACAACCACAAACACGTTAGTAGAGCAGAGGTACTGATGGGGAGAGGTACTGATGGGGTATCGCTGGAGAATGCAAAGCTGTAAGCGTTTCTCATGCCAAAACAAAACTAGCCTACACTCACCCCAAGCTGCGACTATTCCGCAAACTGAAGAATTATAACAATATTTACAATTTAGAGAAGATTGAAGAAGACTAAATCAAACCAGTGTATATGAAAGCATACTGGTAATTTTCCACTGGTTGAGGTAATTATCTGAGGTGTATGGCTGACACTGAGGACAGACACATTATCATGTGTTTAACCCAATGTCATTCATTACTTTGTTCCATGCATGTGCGCACTGTAGATAACACAAATCTTTATGACAACGCTGCTCTTAGCAAGAAACAAACTAAGTGATTTTAGTGTTGACTTGCAAGGATTCTGGTCTGTCTTTCCTCATGAGTTCATTTCGAACTCTTGGTGAAGGGGGAATATTTTAAGAATAAGTAGGACTGTAAATTACGTGAATATGTGAATTGAAAATGCAATGTGAGTTGTCCTATTGGGCAACATCTGCATGCATCATGTTTCCCTAACAGCAGTTCAGACATTATGGGATGCAGAGGGGACATGAATGATCTATAAAGCAATAAAAGATAAGATAAGAGATGTTAGTGTGTTTAGCTATCGCAGCTCAGAAAAACGATGACCCTGATAATATAGGAAGGAGTAGCAGTTTAGCTGATCGGTCAAATTTACCCCTGCCCGTATCTCGACACAGAGATACTGGCAGTTGTATTCTTACATATTGCTTTATGATTATGTATGATATATTGTAGATAGCCTATAAAGAAATAACATCATAAATGCCATTAATATCTCTTGCGTTTAAGATGAAGGGTTACTTAATACTGACGAGATTATGAGCAGAATATACATTTTCATTAAAAAAAAATTCATTAAACTAGAATTGCCGCAGTCAAAGTGCAACAGTATACATTGGCCTAAAGAACTCCCCATAAAGCCTGAATGTTAGTTTGTGTGCTACACACTGCAGCACTGGCAACATGTGGCAACATCCCCACCACAGTTCGTGGTTCTTGGGTTGGCACAATACACACCGCATGGACATGACGCCTTCAGCCCTTCTGCGATTTCGTTTCGATTTGTCTTTTCCGTCGCATTCGTCTGTTTCCGTCTGTCATAATGATATGCACACCAGGGGGTCGTCTTTTCTATTGTCCGATCCATTTAGTTTGAAATCAGTCTTCATGCGCGCAATGATGCAAGATAAAAATAATCGATAATTCACCTAAAATCCATTAAAACGAAAGTAACGAGCCTGTTTTCAAAATGTAAGAAGTAGAAAGTACAGATATTTGTGTTAAAATGTAGGGAGTAAAAGTAAAAAGTCGTCAGAAAAATAAATACTTAAGTAAAGTACAGATACCTGAAAAATGTACTTAAGTACAGTAACGAAGTATTTGTACTTCGTTACTTCCCACCTCTGCATGTTGTGCTGATAAATGTGATCATAATGAATGTATGTCTGTGAATAAATGGTGTGTGCCTGTTATCTGGCAGAGTAAACATGGACATGGAGAGACTGGTGGCTTTCTTGTGATTATGATTTTGGTCAGTATGCGTATGAATAGCAAAGTGGTTTTGGTTGGTTGGAGGCTGCAGGTCCATAGCAGATGACTTCTTAGATCCTAAATGATATGGTTGTGTCATAAATGGTTGAGAAACAATTAGAATGTATATTAGAATTGTCCATGTTTCACTTGCAGTTGTAGTTTTTGGAATGTGTACCCTGTAGTCAAGGTAAAGTAGGCCAACAAGTAGGCCTATCCCCGTTTGAGAGCTACTGTTAATTAAAATAACCCGAGTTTGTTGAATATTGAATCACCAACATTACGTTTGCCGTTGCATAGGGCACATTTATATCTAGTCTATACTGGCACCTAGTGGTAGCGAATGGAACACACGCAAGTGTTAACGTTATGACCGTAACTTTACAACCTGCCTTGAATCTTTATTAATAATGGTGATTACTGACTAACTATAACATATGCACTTCTATAAGACGGCACTGCATTCATCTGCCTTGCACAAAACACGTTGTCAGCTAGTTGCCGGTTTGCTTGATGCAGGATGTGTGCTCACCGCGGAGTGGGCGTTATATATTTTTTTTACCTGAGCTGTGAAACTCTTTAGCCCGCAGGAGTCTAATTCCGCATTCAGCAGAGAGCCCGACCTAGGCGCCTCCACTGACAGCTCTCAAAGCTGTACTATTCTCGCAACTATCCTGAAGCAACTTGAGAATACACATATCGGAAAGTAGGATAAAAACCTCCATAGCGAACGTGTGGAAGCAATGGCGGGACCAAATACTTTCTCGGAGGTTATAACGCAAATGTTCCAAGACGCGTCAAGTGCAAGGAAGGGTCTGGCGGACAACCAAGCGAATCTCTTCCAAGTGGCAGAGTACTGCGAGAAGAAGTACCTTCAGGTGAGCTCACTCAAAACTTTAGGATTGCAGTCATTTGGGGAAATGTGGGTAGTTTTCTACTAGGACATATCTCAATCTTCTTTTACTTAAGCGCATTATTGTAATATTTTTTTACAAAATTCCTAAAAAATAAAAAGCTGACATACATTGTCAGTACAAATCTAACATACAAATGTGATCACCTCCTTGGTGTGTAACCTAAATTGGCAAAGGCAGAGGATCCAACGAAAGCTCTGCAAGAAACCAAGGCGTTGACCACCCAGGCGTTGGCCAGTGTGACATATCAGATCAACAGCCTGGCCACAACAGTGTTGAAGCTGCTGGACTCGCAGGCCTTGCAGGTTACAGACATGAGCACTTCTGTGAACGTCATCTCTCAGGTGAGCTTTCACATCAGAAAACAATGTTTGCGTTAACGGCCGTATTTGACCATTGATCCGTTGTTTCACACATTGTTCTTTAATGTATTTTCTTTAAATACGCATTCATTCACCTATTCGATGCTTTAATAAATACAAAAAATAATTTCTATTTGACAATTATGGAATAAAATAATCAATGTGTAGCCTGAAGCATATAGGAGATACTGCTCAATTACCTATTCGTCTCTTGAAAATGTGGACTACTCAGCTGCACGTTTTGAAAACCATGCACTGTGGTTACACACATTGACATTCATATTAAACACAGTGGCACAGAACTCAGAATACAGTGTGGTTCCTAATAAACATTGTGCTTCTCTCCATCAGACGGTGGCCATCCACCAGGAGAAGGTGGCCAGGAGGGAGATCGGCTCATTTAGTGCTCCTAAGAAGATACCCCGGACAAAGTGTATGACTCTACCCAAGTCAGGCATCGAGCCACTGCACCGCTACGCGAGGGAACCCATCTCCTTCTCCATCTTGGACTCGATTGGACACTCCTTTCAGGTAAAGTTGCTGACCTTTTTTTTGTTAGAAACAGGTCATGCAAAAAAAATGTTGTGTGCGACTACAATTTTGATTGTATGCTTTCAGACTGATTGTTGTCAGCCTCACTTGTGAGTCGCTTTGGATCAAAGCATCTGCCAAATAACATAGATTTCCTGATTGTGTGCTGCAGTGCTTGTGCGGTTTTTCATGATAATGTGACAGCTGTCTGTCTGTCTGTTTGTCTGTCTCCCCATAGTTTCCTGTTCAGCACCCCAAGAAGAGAGTGAGCTCAACAGAGAGCATGCAGAGCATCCACTCCATGTATGAACACATTATAAGTTTCTCTCTTCATTATATTGACTTTTTATTGTTTATATAATACAAAGTCAACATGTGTATTACATTAGGGAGTATTTAGGTATCACAGGGGGCATTGCCGTATCAACCGAGTAAAGCTATGTATAGAGGTTCAAGGCTATAGGTGAAACTCTTTAGGTTTTTCTCAAATTGTTGCAAATAGCGTCCGACGCATTTGAAACACGTGTAACCCTATAGACGTACACTATAGATATGTAATAATATAGATGTATATACATTACCTTTAGAACAGGCGATAAGAGTTGCCTACATCCAAATGTTTCATTCGTAAATTGTATTCATCTAATGCGTCTATATGACCACCATAAACACAGATCCTGTTCATGGTGGTCATATAGATAGATTTATATTGACATTGGTTATTCTGGTAGTGCCCCAAATGTAGATCATCTATTTGTTTTAGTTGATTAAATACAATTAAATTGATGTTTCAATTGATTGCATTTGTTGTTATTTCAGAAGTCGAGGGGCAGAGCCTGTGGAGTGTCCCGTGGCTCCTCCCACTCTACCCGGTGAGCCAATCAGCAGTGCCAGTGAACGTTACGGGTAAGACGACGTTCTCAGAGCTCCTGTGTTGGAGTTGTTTTATCTGCTCAAAGTTGAGGTCCTCAAGGTTCCTATCCACCTTGGAGTGGTTGAAGATGAATTTGATTCGGTAGTAAAAAATAACATTAAATAATAATAAAATAAAATTGCAAAGCAGTTGAATTATTAGTTTGTATTTGTAAAGAAATTGACATTTGAAGGCCTGTGAGGGGTTATTACAGTCATCTCTAGAACATTCTGATGAGGACACAACTGTATGGTAGGCTACTGTACGAAACATTATGCAGAAATGAAAACCCTACGCCAACCGTTAATTTTCAAACACTTTAAAGGAAGTGTCTGACATTGGTGGTGAGCTGATGTGCCGGATGTCGTTCGTCTGATAAGAAAGTAGAGGGTTTTCTTAAGAACAGAGAAGAACAGAGAAGAGGCATGGGGGAATTAAAATGACACAACAGATAGATCGATAAAGAGAGCCAATGTCACCAATGTCATGTGTCATTACGCTGCTACTCTGACTGCTCTTTAAGGGATGATTTATGCAGGAACAATTGATCGTTCTCCATTGTAATTCCAATGTTGTTTTCTGCTCTGTGATGAATGCCATTGTAATTACCTAGCTTGCATTAGAGTTGAGAACCATCCATTTCAGGCACTGTGGTAGACCACAGCAGACCCAGACGAGAAGTAATGAGTGCTAGTGTGTATCCCTTAAAACGGAACTGAATCAAAGTAGGAAGTGAAGATCAATGTACATATGTGTGTCCACTCAGACGGTGACGTCACCAGAGTGGTTCACGATGACAGTACACAGTATATACAGCATTACATACAGTACAGAGATATCAAATCATCAGAGAAAAAATACCTAAATGGTTAAAGAAAGAAGCGAGGGTTGTTGAAGACCAAGTTGACTGGAATAAATTACCATACTTTGCAAAAAACAATTACAACAGTTACTTACCCTGACACCAATCAATGGGTCGCTCATATGAGCCGGCTGTGGTCATATTGTCAATAAATAAGATCGCCGAAGTAGTCCATTACAACCAGACAGCTCTCCTGTCTGTATCATCTTTCAAAATGGTGATCCAGAAGCAAATACTACTCACTATCTTTCTAACTTTACCTCCGTTTGTAAGTTGGCTTCAACGACGAACTCTGGTGATGTATACGAGACGTATTTTCAAAATGGCGGACGTTAATACGGACCTCGGGAATATATTTATTTTTGTTTGGGACCTTTTTCAAACGTAATACTTATCCTGCTATTGATATGTATACATATAACGATGGAATCAAGCCGAGTAGCGCATGTTTATGTTCCACTTTCATGAGAGATATCAACATGCTGCTTCAGGACGACGACACGACACAATCAAAATTTGCAAGGCGAGAGCTCCAAGCACAATAACCAGGGTGGAGATGGACCCGGTGCTGCTGGACAGGTCCCAGATGTGACCAATCCTAAACAGCCAGGTAACTGTATTCCTACCACTCAATGACCATCTGTCCTTTCGTTCTCTTACCAAACTAGGTCCAGTCTTGGCATCGCCGTGCCTCCTCCATCCGTTCCCACCTTTTCTTCTGGATCAGACTTTGGCAGTGACAGCCTACCTCCACCACCTCCTCCTCAGCTTGGTTATTCAGACTCACCTCCACCTCCTCCAGCCACATCTCAGGCTGGTTTTGCTGATTATTCTTCACAACCGCCACCTCCGCCACCCGCCATGACCTCACCCGCGGACTTCCCTCCACCTCCTCCACCCGGAGGTCTATCGAACGGGGCCCTTCCTCCACCACCTCCTCCGATGCTTTCATCAGGAGTTCCACCTCCTCCACCACCACCACCACCTCCTCCGATGTCTTCCTCAGGGGCTGCTCCACCACCACCACCACCACCTCCAATGTCTTCATCAGGACCTCCACCTCCTCCACCACCACCACCCCCCCCTTCCTGGCACTAATGAACATTGAAGAGTAGCACTCCGCTAAGGGGGCTCTTTTGATTGGTCAGAAACGTTTTGCATAAAGCATTGCAGATAACTCTTCAAGGGTACTTGCTATGTTTTCTCATGGAAGTCCTTTTCCTCCTGTCTTCGTGTGGTAAATCTTATGGAAAGGTCTTGGCATGGTGCACATGCATTTGTTTCTACTCTACACATGCAAGTATATCCTTGAGTTTTGTCATTTGTTCACTTTCATTTTATTGTGCTGCTTCCTCCTACTGCTGTTTCCTGCTGCTGCTTCCTCTTTTGCCTTCCCCTAACAATGGAAACCACGTGTTCTCCTGTGTATTATAAACCTCAATGCAACTTTGCTGGTTTTATTTTTGTATTGCTTTTACAGAAAATGACTGTGGATGAGTAATATGTTTTGTTCAGAGGTCTGGATGAAATGATCACAGTGTCTCCAATAAAAGAGAAGTTAAACAGCTTGCAGTCATAGCATTTTGTTGTATCTCCTCTTTATCTAACTATGGCTACACTTTACATTTCCCAACTGTTGACTATAGAACAAAACGTAAAGCAGAACAGCACTCCAGACAGCATTCCTATGTACTGGATCCTAACGCAGTGCTAATTTCAACATGTTTCAACAGCACCTTTGCTGCATTCCTAAACTGCAAGCTCACACTTGGGAGCCGCATGTGGATACACAGTTACATTTTTAGGGTAGGTGGGCGAGAATAGATATTGGTGAGCTGACACATGAGTAATGTACTTACTTGGAGGTATATTATACAAATCCTATATATGACCTGATGTCATGGCAACAAATATGTTCACAGCAGAAAACAGGATTTAGGAAGAGGAATTGTGTCTACCCTAGTGTAGGTAAATTGACCAAATCTGAGTTTATTTGTAGCACTTAAGCACAACTACATTCTCTTGGGGAGTCACAAGCCCACATGTGACACAGTTCTGAATGGCATTAAAAAAAATACCAAATCATGTTACTTTGTAGTGTGCCAGGAGTGAAACTTTGTATGTAGCAGAGTATTGCATTGTATACTTCTTTCAGTCTCATGAATAATAAAATGCTGTAAGGATTTTAAATCTTACGAAGAGAGCAAGTTTTTGATTTTAACTAAACACAAACAAAAAAAGTATCAACATATCCAATAAATAAATATAAAAATATGCAATACACAATCAAGTCGTTCATATCTGGTATGTTCACGAAGCGATGTTCACGAGCACAGTAGAAAGACATTAGACTTACCATTCGAGTCATCATCTGCCAAGTACCACAGCCACGTAGGTTTCAATATGCCAATTCTCTCGCCATAACTTCCTGACCACCTTTGCAGAGCAGCCTGACCTATGCAGCCATGTCTGGCTTAACCTCAGTTTCCCTCAGGTCAAGGTCAGGCTAGGAGGTATGTTTAAAATGCACGGGCCAAGCATACCTTGGTCAAACCTGCTCCAACTCATATGGTTGGAGATAGGCACTGTGTCTACGTTACGTCACTCGCTCACTACAACAACTTATGTGACTGGCTCACGGACGCCATAAACTCACTCAACAGATAGGTGGCCGGTGGTTTATCAATTCCAGTGTTTTATCCGAAGTGGGCTGCGTGCACTGCGTGCAACGGTAAGACAGATTTGCATTCAGCTTTTTAAATCTCGCTCGTCATGTATTGACATTATTCATGTTCGTCTCCTTCACTTTATTAGAGCTAATGAAAGCACAGTATTGTGTTTTCAAATGAATTCTTCTTATATTACTGAATCATATCAACCTGTTTTCACCTGTTGATTTCTTAGCTATTTAAATGTTTCGTCACTTGAAACAACATTTTAGTGATATATTGTAGACCGTAGAACAACATGAATTAAAGAATAACTTTCTGTTCACTATAGGCAAATGATTCATTATTAATTGTTTTTCTGTTCAGTAAATGAAGTCTCAGGACATTATTTCCGTTCAATGAAGTTTAATGTGAATTATATATTTTTATATTGTCTTATCCATGTAAAGTGTAAGAACATGTGTGTGCCATATATATATATCGTTGACACTAACGTCTAAATTCCCCTAATATATATTTATAATTTTTAGTTGTCTACTTTCAACCGTTTCTGTAACTAATGGCTAATTTGGTAAGACATAAGAATAAATTGAGCGTTGGAGCAAAGAAATCTCGTCGCTTATTAAGCAATATTTTACCTATTTTCAGCCTTTTACTCGACAATTAGGTCAAATTGTTGCAAGAGATAAGGGCCGAAGTGGTGTCTCAAAGTTCACTGTTTCAGGCACTTGTAGAAAAGTCCTTACATAATCTCATTGAGACATTATTGATTAAAATAATCAATGGTGGTAAGGCCGTGACGTGGACCATAAAGAAGAGGGTTGGGGCGGCGATTAGGATTAGGTTAGGGAGACATTGGAGGATCAAAGATTAGCGTCGTGTTGAAATGAAGTCAAAAAACAAACCCCAGTCACTTCACATGCTTATCGTCACAATGCTTCTGCCTTTTGTGTCTCGTCGTTTGTAGGTGTAAAAGCGCTGAAGCCGTCGAAGCCATCATGTTTACATATTATACTACCATAGAGTGAGTATCAACTTCTTCTACTACTACTACTACTACTACTACTACTAGCATAGCATCATCAGCATCCTCCCATTCAACTGGGTAGTGACTACACTACCTGGGTTCTGGGTGCGATTCCCAATGGCCGCTGTATATCTGTAGGCATTCTTGAGCAAGATGCCTAACTACCTGACTACTACCTGATCTTTAATGACATGTAACAGAATCCACTCTAAGTCGCTTTGGATAAAAGTGTCTGGTATATAGTAATGGCTTTGGAAGTTGAGTCTGTGATCCAGCAGGATAAACACAATGAAAACATTTCTTTGATTGTTTTTTCATTTCAGGATCCCCGTAATATTCCTGGGATTTGTTCTGTGCATGATCTGCTGTTCGAACAGAAAACCCCGTCCAGAGGAAGACGCGTCCCAGGAACACGACCAGTGTCCCTCCATCTACATCATCCCCATATTGGGGGAGGGGACCGGGGAGGCCGTCGATGGAGGCAGGCTCTCCGAGCTTCGCATTCAGGACCTCCCCACCTATACTTTGCAAGACCACAATCCACCGCCATCGTACTGGGTACGCCGACCTGTTTATCACACACACACACGCCACACTATGTACTACACTTATGTATTCATGAGGGGAAGATTCCACGACGTGAACTTTTAACCTCGTATGACCTGAAAATATCTCATAGTATTGATTTTAGAATAGATTTAAAATAGACTTCTGTTTTTTCTTTTCAGCAAGACTCCCAATTCCACTCAGAACCACCACCTCCATACACATAATTTACACCGCACGCGCGGACCGGCCTAGGACAACGATGACATCATCAACACGCGCCACACACCCTATGCTCCACATGCATAGGATGGGTTTTATATTAAAACAATGTTTATTTAATATGATGTATATACCGGATTTGTAAGTTTCAGTGTATTTTTGAAGAAATGTTGAGTCCAATAAAATAATGTACAAAATATACCAGTTTTTTGTGTGTTCCTGAAAACCTGTTACAAATAAATAGGGTGTAAGTGCAGTGTTTTTGTTCCAAGTGAACTAAATAGGCCTATGCACAGACTGAAATTATACCATCGACAAAGTGATCCTTTGTCGATGGTTTACTGAGGTATGATTAGGCTCAGGAAAATAAGCAAAAATAAAGTTTTGTTCTTATGAAGCAACTCTACTACAAGGTCACTCAGGTGACAGAGACTACCTGTCCAAGTACTGTCTCTTTAAGGACCACAGCGGGGTTGTAAAATTACATCTATTAAAAACACACAATCATATACACTTCACATCACGAGTGATCCAATGAAAGGTCTTCCCATTACAGGAAGCTTTCTGTATCAGATATATATGTTTTAAGGTAAGACTATATCCGCTATAATAAATATAACAAGTTGTTGTTTAAGTTTCTCATGTTTCCACAATAATATTGTGTTAACTTCAGGATTTATGAACGTAATGCCTAACTTCAATCCCAAAACTTGTAAACTGGACACTTCTTTTAAAGGTATCAAATGTTACATTATTTTCTAAGCGAGGTAGGCTATCTCAAAGTGTTTTTATTTTCAGTAACATCTCTGACTGATACAATTGAATAATAGTAACCATTTGCACTGTTAGCACTTGCTAACCTAATTAGTTACTAAGTCCATGTCAACCTGTAACAAATCTCATTCTTTAATGAGATATTGCACGACTTATAGACCTATGTAGCATACTTACATTTACGGCATTTAGCTGACACTTTTATCCAAAGCGACTTACAAGGAGCAACTCAGCGTTAAGTACCTTGCTCAGAGGTACAATGGTGGCAGACCCGGGGATCGAACCCATGACTCTCCGGTGTTCCGTCTGAAAGCACTGTTCCTTACCCACTAGACTACCACCACCCCGCTTAAAAGTAAATATTTAAAGGCAATATATATATATATATATATATATATATACATATATATATACATATATATATATACAATTAAAACATGATACACTTTTTTTCCACCAGATTACCAGCTGCGATCGGGTGCCTGGTCGTGATCCTGGTCTGCTTCTACGATTACGCCAAGGAGAGGAGAGTCGCCCGCGACGTCGCCCTGGAAACGCCGCGGGACAGGCCCTCC
>OOFB01037367.1:6197-16197 GCA_900323305.1 Trachyrincus murrayi
TGAGTATATGAAGAGTGAGAGTGAGAGAGAGTGTGAGAAAGAGAGAGAGTGAGAGTGTGTGTCTGTGTGTGTGTGTGTGTCTGTGTGTGTGTGTGTGTGTGAGGGAGGGAGAGAGAGAGAGTGAGAGTGTGTGTGTGTGTGAGGGAGGGAGAGAGAGACAGTGAGAGTGTGTGTGTGTGTGTGTGTCACCATACAACCATACAACATTGTGTATGTTTTTTTCAGTTGACTCACAAATCCTGAGCAGTTGTCACAGAAGGTGGGCTTCATGTACGTGAACTCCTGGAAGTTGTGGACGAAGCCCAGGCCCAGCTTGGAGCAGATGACACTGGCTCTCATGAAGTAGGCAGTGATCTCATTTCGGCTGATGAGGCCTTCCCTGGACAAACACGTTAGCATTCACTACGAGTCCGCTATCAACGGCAACTATCCTAGTTAGGAATCTTTTAGGACAAATTAAGAGTACATACTTTAGATCATATGTTATTGAGGACAGAAATATGTACTCTATATAAAACTCTATATGGTACTTTTGTTCGGATTCATTGCACATCATTATTACATTGCATTGCTCATATTCTGCGTGCACTGCACTCCTGATTATGTTTCCAGTCTGTAATCTGCCCTCCTTCATGTTGTACTTGCACTGCGTGCTGAGGTACCTTCGCCATGTTCAAGTCAGCACTTGCATGAGAGCAGTGGAGCTGCATTTTATAGGTTGCCGAGTACGGTTAGTTGGGTAGCCTTTTTTTCTTCTTTTTTTTCTTTCCTGTTGCTAAACTCCACGCTACAGACTTCACTTCGGTTTCTTCCAGACAGTCCTCTAGACACGTGAACGCACACAGAGAGAGACAGACAGACAGACGGACGGACAACGTGACCATGCCACTTACTTCTCTTTGTCCATGACACAGAAGGAGAAGGGAAAACTGGCCGCGATTTTCTCAAAGTCCTCCTGGCAGATGAACCCGTCCTCGTCGTGGTCGTAGTTCTTGAACACGGACTGTGTGGAGAACACACGAGTGGCGCACAGCCATTGTCATTCAATTCTGTGGAAACTTGTCGGTGGAACAATGGCCGAATACAGAGTATACGTACGGTCTGTTCTCCACGTGGCAGAACCCGAGGGCAACACAATGGTTAGGTGAAATGATTGTGCTTATGTAACGACATTACCGGGTAATTGTTGCCGAGGCTTCGGCGGGTAAAATGAAACACTCACATCCACCATTCTCTGCACATGTTTGCTGATAGTCCGGGGGTCGGGTTTGGGGGCCACTCCTGACGCCCAGTCCACTACCACCGGAGGCCTAGACGGTGTGGCAGGCTGATAGACAACACAAACAAAACGTATAAATCATTACAACCTTGAGCAGGTGAACACACCATTTGTTATTTTTTGTTGTTAATAGATAGCAATTTGTAATCATTATATTGTGCTGAATCTATTCAGGAGACGAATCTGAAATCCTGAGTCCTCATTGGACAGAACAGTGTGGAGGTCGACACGGTCGACTGCAACACTGAGCGGCTTCACAAAGAAACACAAACACAAAGTGATGTTTTGAACAGAATAACAACCGTTGTTAGTTATTGTCTGGGACTCACGGGTGCTTTGCAATTCTTGGGTTCTCTGGCGTAAGAAAGCTCATAAATGTCGTCCTCTGTGTAGTAAAGGTCCAAGGATAGCTGTGGTGCAACAGAGATTATCAAGTTACGTGTGTTTATACTTCAGTGTTAAAACTAAACATGCACACACATCCATTCTTCTATCTATTAGGAAGTCAAATGCACTATTCTGTTCTATCTAATCACTTGTATCCAAAGCGGTTTTAGCAACGCCACTAATGAGCAGGTAGGGGTGAATGCGTCTCGCATCGAGGATGCCGAACAGATAAAGACTGCAAACATTGGGATTCAAAACCCAGAACCTTCTCTGGGTTTCTGGGAGTCAAACCCCCTACCCACCACTAGACCTCGCCCATACATTCGACCACCGCCTGGCCTACCGTCAGCAGGTGCACCAGGTCCTTGTTGGCGTCCAGTCTGGGCAGAATCTGCTGCAGCTGGATCAGGTCATTGATGTGACTGTGGAGCGCCTGGAGCTTCTGCACGTTCACCTTGTCGTCCTCCACGTAGTCCGACATGGCCTCGTTGACGGAGATCAGGTCCTTCAGGTGCACGCCCAGTATGGGGATCCTGAAACCTGAGCACCTGCCGTAGGCCTGTCTATAGTTGTCATAGTTCCTACAGGACGACAGCAGGTCTGTCATCTCATTCAGGACCTAGTGAACCGACACCGTCGTTTGAGTGAGGATCGCGAGTGAGTTCGCTCTGTCATTTGTTTGTTTTTCAAATTAAAAGCGCTTTCGTCAATGTGTTCTCTGAGGTCAAAATGAACACTTTAATTTGACAATGTACAATGGTAAAAAAACAACAACAATGAGCTGATTGGTGGTGTACCTTGGTGACCTCGCTGGGGACGTGTGCGCTCGTGTCCTTGAGCCTGGAGATGGAACTGTGACACAGGCCTCCCACCACCGCCATTAGTGTGTTGAAGTTGTGAAGAAGATGGAGGCACTGGTAATTACACGTGGACAACACACACACACACACACACACACACACACACACATAACACAAACAATTAAACTCTTTCCAGGCAGTTGCATAATCAACAAACATGTGGTTACATAAGCCACTCAGAGTGCTGGCTTCTTTCTACTGAACTGCCCATCGCATATATATAAATATATATACCGTTTTTTTCTTTTTTGGGGGAAGAGCTTTTGAATATCTTTCCTGCTCTCTTATTGATGCTACGCTGAGAGTGCTAAAATCTGTTCAACAGCTTTGAGTGGGCTGTAGTGGGTCGAACCCGACCAGCACAACCAAACTACTGCAGGGGATTAGCCAGATGATAATAATGTGATGGCCAGCTATATCAAACAAAGGGGTCTTATTTACCAGTATCCATATCCGTTACCATGGTATCCATAACTATCAGCTGTGCTCATCTTATTCCAAACTACATGCTACTTGCATGTCTGAATAAATGAGTGACTTTAACTCCTTCAAGCGAATACTACGTACTACGTTATTACATGACTTAAAATAGCACAGGGGCGCCTGAGAATCATGACCAACCCTATAATCTAACGTGCTCTTTTCACGATGCAGGGTGTGAGAGCGGGTCTTAGACGTGAGAGCTTTACGGTGTGGGAACAGGTGCGGCCGCGTGTACGCTCTCTTTCACTCGGTGCGCGTGCAGCAGACAGGATAAGAAACTACAATGAGGTTACTTGGAGTGCCTCGTACCTTGGCCACGTGAATAAACTTGGTGAAAACCTCGGCTCTCAGCTGAGCTGTAGGCCTGCTCAGCACCATGAGTTGCACCCACTGGGAGATACCATTACACAGGGCAATGGAACGTTCCATTGCGGGGATGTCCTTCATGCAGCAGCTACGGATGTAGCTCTGGTAGTCTACAAACTGGAACAAAATGAAAATAAAACACCAGCCATTTAGCAGCCGCATGGAAATGCAATGCAGCGGCTGCTTCTGATTCCAATCAGCTATAAGCGATGAGCACTTCCTGCTACATGTGGTGGCGGTGAATGGTTATTTTCCTGTGGTTTGACGTTTGTGTTTGTTTTCTCTTGAAGTACTAAGAACTGATTCGATCCATTACTTTTCACTACAAAATAGCATTGACTTAAAACATCCCACTTAGAATACATTGGTGTACATCAGTGAGGTTCTACATCGCTACTAAGTAAAAGTTAAAAAAAGCAAAAGCAGTGACCAAGACGGCATCTTCTGGTATCAGGAACATTCCATCAGGGAATTTCTATGTCATATTCTATTCATAGCATGAACAGTAATTCCCATGTAATTTCCCTAGGAAGTGCTGTTAACAACGCGTGTGTACACTCACAGATATCCTGCAGAAAGACTTGAACTCCAGGAAGCTGAGGTGTTCAGCGAGCTCGATGGGCTCCAGGTGGTCGAAGAGAAGAGACACCTTCCTCTTCTTGCTGCAGTTTGCCTTGATCTTCTGGCTGGCCTTCCACGACCAGTCTCGCTCCCTTCTAACACACAGCACAGTTCCAGGCTAGGTTAGGAACTATTCTACTAAGATGTGTTTTTATCTTTTAAGCCCTCTTGTCTATCAACTGTGTATGTGTGTGTGTGTGTGTGTGTCATTTTATTTGTCTTTGTGTTTTTTAGCAGCACTAGAGAACAAAATCCAACTTGGCAACATGGCAAAAAAGTACTTTATAGTCCAAAGTTAGTAAAACCTAAGTTTGGACTATAAATATATATATATATATATATATATATATTATAAAAGCCAGACATGTTTCAGTAGATACGTCTTAAAAAAAGAATGCTAATTTGATATGTGTATAGATTTGGATCATATTTCATATATTGTTAAACAGAGTTAATATACATTTAAATACAACTATAATTTATATATCTGTTCTCTACTACATGGCTGAAATCCATTTGGTTCAACCCTCCTAAAAGGAGAACTTTGGTAAAACTCACATCCACTTGGTCTCCAGGAGCGGAGACAGGTGCTCCTGTCCCAGGTCTCTGATCACCTCC
Source organism: Trachyrincus murrayi (assembly GCA_900323305.1). Classification (NCBI taxonomy): domain Eukaryota; kingdom Metazoa; phylum Chordata; class Actinopteri; order Gadiformes; family Macrouridae; genus Trachyrincus; species Trachyrincus murrayi. Next base: position 10,812 of record OOFB01037367.1, read on the forward strand.
TGGAACTGCTCCAAGCTGTCGGACAGGCTGCTGTGCAACCGGAACATCATCCAGAACTCCTGGATCCAGAACCTAGACATGGCCCGTTTCACACCGGATCACACGATGAGTGACCAGGACAAGCGACACATCTGGAGATGAACGACAATGAATAACAGCATGGCCACCGACCTGATCAGGTAACATATCCTCTGGCACTCTGCGGGCTGTTCGTTGTCCACCGCTGTTTTGAACGTAACCATGGAAATTAAGGAAGACACGCCATGACACGCATCCTCGTTCTCTCGGTTGTTTCACCGTTTACTTATTATTTAGCATCGCTCCTTGTTCGAACGCAAGAGCAAGACCAAACGACAATCAGACGGAGACGTTTGGTCGTGAAGGTTAGACGCAGTAGCGGCCAAAAGAGATCCTGCTTTGCATTTTACATTTGCATGATACAGCCTTTTATTTTGAGTAAACACTCTAAATAAAGGACACTCAAGGCCGTATCCTGTTTCCCATGCTTGTCATAAACACAGCCGTTTACTTGGTGTACAAAACATGTGTTTAAAAATATCCCGACTGCCAGAAATCAACCTGAAATGATGCGCACAGAGAAAAGAAAAAAAGGCTAATTGCGTCATGGGAGCAGAGGAACTGCCCACGCCATCCCAGGCGCCAGACTGCCATGCAGGCTGCTTACTTTCTCCCGTAGTCCCTCTCCTTGATCCTAAACCCACACGGTGAATTCATTTCATTTTCAGGCCCATAGATTGAGAAGGGTTAAATATAGCTAAAGAGGTGGATGCAACGGGGGTTCATTTCGGTGGCTGCTTGGGCCACTGTTGGAGGTCCACGATGAAGAGTGTCTGTGTGTGTTTGTATATATTTTATGGACGAAGAGGACTTGGGACAGATAATTCATTACGACGTGAAGACTCAAGGCTTCCTCGCGAAGGCCAGTGAAATTATCTGAGATGGCCTAGTGATGCCATGGCTGAATCAAAGCATTGATCGATTACAGGCCCTGAATGGAAATCAATCAGTGGTTTTTCCACCCACATCTAACGTGAGTAATATCATTTTGCAATGGGTCAGTTCAAATATTCCAAAATATAAAGATCCCTGAGGACCCAGTCCCCTGGAACATGAAGAGACGTAGATTTGCTAGGAGGTGAAAACAGACGACTAAACACATGCACTGTAACAATTGTCAGCTACGGCTACGAACTGACGCTGCCTATCAAGTTTTTACAGTGAAAGCCAGCATGGCAGATTCGCTTGTAAACCCAAGTGTGAGTTTGATAGGCCGTTGCCACTGACAACCAAATGGAAGCAGTGCACGACCGGCGCAGATCCAATCCCTCGCTGCATTTCAGAACTGATGCTCGGTACTGCATCCCTGTCATATCGCCCGTTGCATATAAAAAGGTGCTGGTACCTTAGATTACATACATTGAGTGTTTTTGAAGGATATAGGGTTGTAAGTTTCTCCATCAGGTTGCTGGAGGACATGAGGAGACGGTGCATGGTCAGGGTAATGTTCAACAGGTGGCTGCTCCCACATACACCATCTGAGTCTGTAAAAAAAATAAGAGAAAGATCAGCCAATCTGCTCCATAATAAAGAGAACATACACACGCACACATAGGTTAAATATTAACCTCTCAAAAACATGCAAACTGATTTTTTGTTATGAACAAGAGTTGTCTGTCCCTCATTATCTGCAGAAACATAAAGGTCTGATTTGTTACATTGGCCTGTTAGCCTTTACACCCACACAGTGTTATAAATGATATACCATACTATAAATTACTCAAATATATTTGAGTTGACAAACGTTATCATTTGACTTGCTGTTTTATATGAAAATGATTTTGCTGCCAGGCGCCAACTTTAGTTCAGTTAAATATGAACACATTGAACAATGTTATGAATTGTTAATTGATCCATATTGTTTACTTATTAATCTGTCTTCCTGAAGACTGAGACAAAGCAAATAGGCGTAGCTAGTTCTGGCGGGACACTCTAGTCATGTGGGGGGTCAGGCGGGGCCTATCAGCTGACAGCTAACGTGGTCCAATCAAACGCACGTACACTGATAGGCGGTGAATTTAAGACCCTCCATCTCACACACACACACACTCTGCGAAGTTAAGTGTGCTGAGCTGGATTTCACCCACCACCACCCCCACCTGCCTGGTCCCCCTTGTAAAAGAGATCTTTGATCTCAATGGGACAAACCTGGTTAAATAAAGATAAAACATCAAATCATGTTGGTATGCTGTATCTGACATCTGTATGTCATGCTTTAAATCCTACAGCAGTGAGCACCCTAATAGAGTGGAACCATACCGCCAAACTAAAGTGCATTCCCATTTCATGCAATAAATGGTTAAATCTATGACATGAGTGATTTCTGACAGAACCCCTTATGATGTGAACTTTCTGTGTGAATGTGATGTGGTGAGTGCCCCAACATGAAGACGAGGGTCCGGCTTAGTGCTAAGTGACAGTCAGCGCGCTCAGGAGGACACGTCTAAGTAAGACCCTTTATCGTCTAGACAGCGGGTATCTTGATGCCACCAAGGACATTAAGGGTTTCCATGTTCCCATTTTTAAACCGTATCACCTTGGAAATGGCCCAGATGCCATGGCAACCTGCTCTGCTCTAATCTGTTGTTATCTATATGCAGCAGGCCGCTTCGGGAGCTGACTAACGCTGCCCTCATATCCTGCGTCGGGGCGTGTTACTGTTTATGCCACGCTACGGACACGGCCACGCACGAACGGCGGTGACATCATCGATCCTGATGGTAAACACTAACAATCCTGCCCCCGAGTCGTGTTCTGCTCTTTCCCAACAAATCCTGCTGAGCTGTGTTCTTTCTTACTTTGTTTTGCTGAGGTGTGTGAATTGCACATAACCCACCCATGTATCTGTGGGTTCATCAGAATAGTTACTACGAAATATAATACTGCGTTTAATCAACACTTCACGTCACGCAAAAATCCCTTTTGTTTCTGTTTTGTTTCTGTTTCTGTTCACACAAAAGCTTGCGTCTCATGAAGAAAAAAAAGAAGGACGAGACACGACGATATACGGACCCACTTTACTTTGCCAAAACAACACGATTAGAATCGAGTAGTTCTATAATAATACGAGGAAGCCATTCATCATTAGGTAAACACCAGGCTTTGCTAGGTAAACAATTGCACCATTCTTTTTTTCACAACTTTCCTACCGCAAGCCTTCCCTCCCTATGCCGTTGGGGTTAATTACCAAAGGAAATCCCACAGTCTTTAGTCACTGGCACGTTAGGAAAACCATCCGTCGCTATGCAAGGATAGCAGGGTTAATGTGTGATAGCAAAAACACCCGTGTGGGGTGTGCCCAGCCCAACAGTAGTGTTATCTTAGGCCTTCATCAACTGTTCCAACCTTTCCAACCCGTGTCTGAGGCTTTTCCTTGTTTTGACAAGGGACCGCTGGAATGGATGATCCCTTTGTTTTAAAAAACCACCCCAGCTAGACCATTATCTTCCTAGTGGTGGACAGAGCTAGGGATCACGGTATCTCTCTTTTCACAGATCAACATGATAGCATAAAAAAATTGACAAACCACAGTGTTACCCACTGTCAGAGATAACTTTAAATATAGTAAGTTCCAGCAAGAGAGAGAGAAAAGAGCAACAGAGAGAGAGAGAGAGAGTTAGTGATGTCAATGGCTATTGATCGAGTGGTAGAATGCTCTGCATTTCAAAGCGTGCCAAGCATCTAAGCATGGCCGTTCGGGGAGCATGGCCGTTCGGGGAGCCTGACCTTTGGGCGCGGGCCCTGGCTTGAAGTAGTCATCGGGTAATCCTTCAAATGGCTCTTACGTGTGTGTGCTCTCACGTTTGAAAAGGGCCCAGGGACCTCAGGGGGGGTTCGCCTGTGATGTGGAGCCCGACTCTTGTGTAGCCCATACTGTATACAGTATTATAGTATGTGTACAGTATCCAAACCGAAGCATACATCGTTAGCCTGCATATATCTCACTATTTGCATTATTACACACTATCTAACAAAAACTGTTAAAAGGAAACAAACAAACAAAATGCTAAATATTGTCTAATGTGTGTCCTTCTATGTGTTGTACAATGCCACGGCCATGTCGCGTGTGCGCACGCTTGAAATAAACAGCGAGGCTCCCTCACGATGCCATTCTACCGACAGATAAAACATAATTATGACATGTCACTCTATTTCCAGTCCATTGTGCCACCTCTCATTTCTCCCGCTTCACTTTTGTAGCCTGGCAACGGCGATTTGAAGGCTTGCCTCTTGAAAGCCATAATCACCATAAGTCTGAGAGCACTCGAGTTATCTTAGTAAAAAAGCCCATGATCTCCACTTGAATGATCCACTGTAGCCTTCTGCCTACTTTACTTTTTTAATTTATTCCAATGCATGATATGGCTCATTTTTGTCATATGGAATGGATTTGAATTAATAAAAAAGTAAATGAAGCGCATAATTCATCCCTGTTATGGATTTTAAGAACATTATTACCATCAGCGTTTAAAAACAAATGAAAAACCAGCACAGTTGTAATTAATACGGTTTTGACATACTAACAGCTACCAAACCGTACAAAACCTTGCTTAAAAATCTAATATTTTCCACTTAATTGCAGTCAAAGCGAATGCATATTCAAAACCGAGAAAAGCTTTCCGTTCAAGTGACCTTTACAGAGTGGTTATCTAAAATGTTCCTTTTTAAATACTTGACAGAATGACCTTATTTCAGCTGAACTATTGTTGTCTTTTAGTTTAAATGTCAGTCTATTAAAGCAGACCAATTAACAGAATCCCCCACATGTCATATGAATGTTAAAGTGTAAAAGAGTAGAGTGTAAAAGAAAACACTTAAAAGCCACACGGTTCACAACGTTCATAAACACACACTCCTCACAGCCAAGCATCCACAATAACAAATAACAAAAATAAGGTATGGTTGAAAGCCTTGACTTACCGAAGGTCAGCAAGCAGGCCTGCAGGAGCTCCTCCCAGCTGGCCCCTTTGTTGAGGTGTTTCAGGGGCGTGAGGCTCTTGCCCTGGGTCACCTGCTGGCCGGGGCTGGGCCTGTGGAACATCTGAGCCAGGCCAGGAGGTGAGACTCTGGGCCTGGACCCCACGTTCGGCCGCCTTGGGGGACAGACAGAAAGCAGGAGTCAGGCATTAGTAGAGAAGGTGTGTGTGTGTGTGTGTGTCTGTCTGTCTGTCTGTCTGTGAGATATTTTAGGAAAAAGTTTGTTGGAAAAGTAAAAAGTGCATGTGTAAGAGAGGATGTAAATAGATTAGCACACTATTCAGAAAGTTGTTTTAAATCGGTGTGTGTGTGTGTGTGTGTGTGTGTGTGT
>OOFB01037367.1:24612-34783 GCA_900323305.1 Trachyrincus murrayi
CCCTCCCCCAGCAGACCTGGGCCCAGCCCCTCCCCCAGCAGTCCTGGGCCCAGCCCCCCCCCCCCCCGCCCCCCGCCCCCCCCCCCCCCCCCCCCCCCCCCCCCCCCCCCCCCCCCCCCCTCCCCCAGCCCCTCCCCCTTCAGTCCTGGGCCCAGCCCCTCCCCCAGCAGCAGCTCCCAGGCCGTCCTCATCTCCCAGTGGCCCTGGAATGAAAGAGTTAATTTTGGGCATAATTGGCAGAGGGAGGCCCCTGAGTGAAGGCCCCCAGGCTCCCCTTGCTGCACTCCCATCCTTGGGAAGAGGGTTTTTGTTCCAGATAGCACCAGCCTCCAGTCCGGTTCCCAAGGATGGGTTCCCCCCTGGGGCCTCCAAAGATAATCAGATGTCTCCCAGTGCCATGCCTCGCCTCGCTGGAGACACTGCGGCCCCCCGTGACCTCAGTGCCGCTGGTGTCCTGCGTGGACACCTTCCCGCCCTGGGGAGAGGTCAGTTGAAACCGTCCGTCAATCCCCTCTCCTCCACTCTCAGTCAGTCCTCTGCCTTCTTCAGGAGGACGTAGAAGGGCTTCAAAACCACACGTTTCCGTTTGCTGTTCTAGTAGTACATGTTATTCCACACTTGGCCAATAGATGGCAGAAGATGTTAATTTTGTTTTGCTCTAAAGGATTTGCCTCTTGCGAAGTTGTGTTCTGTGAGTGTTTCTTTCATTATTGTTAATTAATTTAGTTTTTCACACCAGTGTGACGCATAACTTGTGTCATACTGGTTGTTTTGAATGAGAAGATGCTTTTGCTTTAGTTTTTTCCCTTCTCATCAGTTTTTTGTGATTTGTACTACTGTTAAGCGATCACAAATGGGTCGTTAACATTACCAATATCTGATCATATCGCACTAAATCCTTTTCATCATACAAATATTTGTTTTCTTGTTCTTGTCACACCAATAAATAATGACATTCTCTGTTGGAGCACAAATTAATTCAAAATGGCATCAAACATACTAAAACACACACAGCCACTCAAGTTTAGTATGATTGATTTCTTTTTAATGCACAGTTGTCGGTAATTCAGGCCGTGAGCATGGAGGACCTTGATGCATTTGCTGTTAATTGAACAAAAGTTGTTCACGGATGGTTCTTTTGATTACTAAAACCATTAGACTTGGTGCCAGCTGAGCTTTAATATTGCTTGTGAGGCCCCCCTCGATCATAGCTGCAGTTCAATGAGGGAGACCCAATACCCGTTATAAATGTGTGACACACGACTAGAAATGGCCATTAGATTGCACTGCTTGGTATTGGCCAGCTAACAAAAAAAAAAAATGTCGGTTTGAGATCAAACCGAGATAGGAACAGACAAAACACAGAAAAACAACAGTCGGCCATTGTTGGAGACTCGCGCCACAAACGGGCCCCCGCTGCATTAATTGCATCTTATTGCCATGGTTATCTACATACAGCGTGGTGGGCTGTTGCCAGAACATTCTAATTGAAAGCATGAACCAGATAACGCAGGGTTTTAATTAACTGGGAGGGGAGCTGGGCACAAAGCCTGTGCCTCTCTCTTAGCAACCAGCTCCTCCTCAGCTTCTGCTGAGCACTGAGCAGGATGGATCCCTCCCATATGGCTCCCATCACCCTTTCTCACGTCTTGCTCTACCTCCAAAGTGCACGGAGGTGGAGAAGAAAGGGTTGGCAATGTAGTCCCTCCACCAAGTAAAGCTACGTCTCATACGGGGTTGATGGTGGAAACGGTGGGTAATGATATTGTGTTTTACAAACCAATTCATGATGGTTTGTTCCAGTGGCTCAAGTTAAACCCCCTCCGCATCCACCATTGCATTTGTGTGTATGTCCTAATTGTAGAGTGTGTAGTGGATGCCCGGTAGTTTGTACCTGCGTCACGTTAGCCTGAGGACCGAAGCGGCGAGCAGTATACTGGTCTCTCCGGGCCAGGGGAGTACGGGCCCCCCTGTCAATGACAGCCCTAGCGGGGGCTCTTATTTTAGAGTACCTTGCGTTTCCTGTCCGTCACAATAATGCCTTATGAGCTTCACTTCCTGTTTCTCAGGCCTCGGAGGAAGGAACTGGCCGCTTGTCACACGGTAGTCAGAGCTTCCTCCACCCCCCCCCCCCCCCCCCCAACCCCCACACCGCCCACCTCCTCAACTTCAGACAGTGTTGTGTCCTTCAGAAGGGAAAGATGACTGCACCTTCGGCATCACCGCAGGATGTTGCAGGGCTATTTTTAGACTTTGGTCGGAAAGGTAGCATGCAGACATAAACACAAACTTTAGGATGTCCAGCTGTGTTGATTTTTGCATCCCAAAATGGAGGTTCACCGGTCAGTTTTAGTCAATTGTTGTTTTCCACTTTTGCAGTGTTGCAGTGGGGTCCTGGGGCCCTGGCTGTTTTGGTTCAAGGTATAATAAATATAGGTCACCTATAAACAGTAATTATCAAAGCAAAATATATACTCGTCGATCGTTTTCCTCGATTCCAGCCTTCAGAAATGATTGTTTACTGGTTAACAACTGTTGTGCATATTGCACTTTAATAATACTAATCGGACTAATCGCACTACACCTTGTTATTCAACCGCTATTTACCTTTTCTATATTTCTGTGTGGAATTGGTACTTGCTACACTGAACTTTTGAACACCCAAAAACAAATGTCATTGTGTCCTGTTTTGTGTGGTGTTGTGTATTTGGCGGCATATGTGTAAATAATAGGCACTCACTGCGGGTTCATAAATAATTTGTAATTATGAATGAATTATTAGTCATGATCGTGAAGGAGGGACATTTCACCTCTGTTTTTAATGGCTTGTTATTAACACTTCCGCGCTGTTAGCTTGTTTGCAAACGCACATCATTTAAATTTACAGTTGGGTCGGTGGCCTAACAAGTGCGTTTCTTTATGAGTGTGTGGCGCAAGGCTAGGCAGCTCGCATCCCTGGACCATGAATGATTACATTATGAGGAACACTCGTCTTCAAATCGCTGCTCATTTGTAGGCCTACTCAGCGGGATAATAATAAAGTCCTGCCGTGTAGGCATTTCTTAGCTATCGCTACATGAAGTTGTTGTTGACTACAGCTCACACCTGGGTCTTGGGTCTAGTAGTGCTCTCTGAGTTCACCTTTAGTCAGCAGCTGGGCCTACAGGGTGAGTAATCTGACCCGCTTATTAAGAACAAGTGTAGGGTATAGAGTAGGCCGCAGCAGTAAGCAAATTAGAGCCGAGTTGCTCTGGACCCATGTAATAATAATTGCTTGGTACAGAATGTTCTACGACACAGCGATACACTGATGTCCATGGTTGCCCATGTATTTATCTGTCTGTCTTTCAGTGTGTGTGCGTGTCTCTCTCTTTCTTTCTCTCTCTGTCTCTCCCTCTCTTTCTGTTGATCAGTGTCTGTCCGTCTCCTATCGTATTCCCAAATCAACCCCCCCCCGCCCCACCCTTTACTGCGCTCAACCCTGGTCATAATTAATGAGTTAATATTTAACGTGGGAAGGAGCAGAGCGTTCCAGGTGGTTGCTCAGGTGTAGTAAGAGAAAGACCCTCAAATTAGAACATCATCAAACTTTCAACACCTCCCTGGCTGATCGTGTCCTTTCACAATACCACACACACACACACACACACACACACACACACACACACACACGCACATCCCAACAGACACAAACGCACGTACGCACGTAGGCGAAGACGCAAACAGGAAGGTCTTAATCATGCTTTCAGACACGCGCTGTGATGCTAGCACACCAGGCACTGTTTTACTCATCAACGTACACAGAAACAAACACAACAGGCTCTGTAGTGGAGTCACTTCAAGTAGGTGCTACTGGGAAAGCATGTACAAGCAATAGTACAGCAATAGTACAAAGAGGACTTGTCTACAGTAGGACTTGTCTACAGTAGGACTTAACCAGAGAACCCCTCTAATACAATGCTCTTTACGACAGCAGCTGAGTGTTTCTAAGCGTTTTGGCGTGAGCCTTACCAACCACAGAGGGACTGGCCCGCTCTCGCTCCCCAGGGCTCAATGGATACTCGCTCGACCAAAAGGAGATAATGAGAAAGCGAGCGGGAGGGTAATGGTTCACACAGAGGGACATGGAAACGTGTCAACAACACGCATGCACATTAACGCAGAAGAAGAAGCCGGCCACCTTTCATCTTCTCATGTTCATCTATTTGTGTATAGACGGGTTACAATAACTGTTAGGCAGCTATACAAAAATATTATGAGTTATGGAGGGGCGTTGGTATATTTTGACGGTCTGCTTGATTGACACTGCAGTGAAAAGATGTTGACCAGTAATTTAGACAATTAGCTGAGAATATTGTTCAGTCTCCTCTGAAAATTTGATTAAACCAGATGAGAGATTAGCTTCTGGCAAGTATGACATCATTAAAGCAGGCATTGTGTGTGTGTGTGTGTGTGTGTGTGTGTGTGTTAGGGCTGGGCGATATGGACAAATGTATTATCACAATAATTATGGGTAATTTTACATGATGTCGATAAATATCACGATATGCTTATGAATTCACAATAGAATCCTAAACAGTTGTTTTTCTCACTGACATTTCAAACCTCATATTTTGATCATTTGAAGGGCATATCTTCTCATCGTAATTCATTTATACTATAAAACTGGGTGTCACGATAAGTCGGTATCTTCATTTCATGACGATACAATACCATTCAAAGACGATAAACGATAATACTGAATTATTGCCCGGCCCTTGTGTGTGTTTGTCTTTAGGTGTCTGTGTGGTAGGGTGGGGGGGGGGTCTGGGACTCTGAGGGGTGGTTGGGGGACTCCCTGTGGCTGGTTGAATTAGTGCCCGCTGCTTTAGCCTGGCAGCTGCGCTCTGGCCCTGGCACTCTGACAGACTGGAGCTGACTGTGGTGCCTCGTTGTCAGGGCCAACCAGCAGACTGTGTGTGTGTGTGTGTGGGGTGGGGGGGGGGAGGATCCAAAGCCAGGAACACCACAACACAACACTCCTGGACCACGCCAGACTCCCGACAGCCTTTACAACCCTTCCCTTCCCAGGCGTGCCATGCGAGCGTTGTTACTTGTTGTGGCCTGTATGGGTGGATTAGGGCGAGATTAGGTTTGGTAATTAAAAGAAGGGCGAATGACATTTGTGTCATCGGGGAGAACGTCAATGCCACCTTAAGCTCGTGTGACATTTCATCATAATTAGAAATTTTCTTTTTGTGACACAAAAACAAGTTTTCTTGCCAACCCGAGCGTCAGACTCAGTAATACATGCAGTCCTTCTGCGCCATTGGTGCTTTCCAAATTCCAAATGTAATTTGTTTATTAAGACTATTTCTACACACACTTCACACTAAGACTCACACCTGCTTTGACAATAAAAATATAGAAACCTCCCTAACTTGCACAAATAATGGAGGGGAATTCTTGCCTGATCCATTCATGAGCAGGCCTGCCAACGCGGGCACATGTTCTTGTATGAACATGCCTTTCTAGTGCCACGTAGGCCACAAATCAAGTTGTAAGACACCAACACCGCAAGTGTCATCCTGCTAGCGGTGGCGGCGGCGTTCTTGCCAATGTGTGTGTGTGTGTGTGTGTGTGTGTGTGTCTTTGGCCCCAATAACGCGCATTCGATGGAGGCACAAGGTAGGATTGGGGATTGTGGGCCTGCTTGGCCCAGATGCAGCGGTTTGCGTCCAGGCATGGCACCGGGGTATCAGCGGGGCCCAAGCAGAGCAGCTGCTATCGGGTTGTCGCAGACAGCTGTATCTGAATATTCAAAGACACAGATTAATGGGTGTTGGTTCGGCCCAGCCTGGCGGGCCGTCAAACGGGCCCCCGGTGGACAGAGGGAAGCGGACCCCTGAACTTTGGCATGAGGGATGGAAGGGTTTCCATGAAGAGGAACTAGGTCAAGCTGCACTGTATCATTACTAACCTAACCTCACTAACCCGCTATACAAGGCCGGCCAACAAGACATTTCAATATTTCATATCAGTGTGTTTTGACCTCATGTTCGACAAATGTCCTTATACCTTGTGCCATTTGAAAGTTGTCCATAGAAAAGATAGAGCAGCTGCGAGTCTATTTCCATGTCATAGCCGGCCGCCCCCAATGGCTCTGTGCCTTAGCCAGTACTCTGCCCGACGCCACCCAAGTTAATGCTATTCAACCTTCACAAAAAGAGTTTGAGGAGCAACGATTTTGGCCGCCGGCCCCTCGTCACCATAAAACGGCCTCTCTCCTGAACCCTGGCCTGACCAACCGTAGCCTTCATTGAGGTAGAGAGAGTTTTGGGCTGCTGTTTGGTCAAGCGGTCTGCTGGCCGGTGTTAATGGAAGCGGGTGAATGGGAGTAAGGAGTGGTTTGGGACTGGACCAGTATAAACTGAGCAGATGGTCTTTACTTCTCTGTTAATAAGTAGAGTGAAACCAGTGGGCACACACAGGGAGATTTGTGACTAAACTGTTTTACCTCCCCTCTCTTTGTATTGCAACGGGGGATGCAAAAATGGCTGCTAACTGCTAGCGAAACACAATGGCGTGCGCTTAATGAGAGCGGCGTGTTGTGGTGCTGCTGGCATGATTAGAATAAAGTGCTGCCGGCTAATTATTAGAACCATCTGATGCGATCGGGGCCGGGCCAGGTTGCGTTTTCATTCTATTACAAATTTGCACTCGCTACCCCTTGATTTGAAAATAAACAAAACCTTACAAAACACATGGAAATCTAAGGTTCAGAATGACTATACATGTAAGTTTAATTTGGTAGAGTATAGTAAGCGAGACTTAAAATATAACGTTGCTCCCAGTTTAAGGAGACACAGCCACATTTATCATAGTGCCACACCGACACTTATGCAGGCCTTGTGTGTGTGAGGTGTGTGAGAGTACAGCTTGGTCATTAAGCGAAAACAAGATAGATAGGTATCTTATCATGGCCACAAACAGCCCGTGCTAATCCTTCACAATTTACTCTTGCCCAAGGTGCTGTAATTGGCCGGCCTGTTTATTTAATGGGGCCCCTCATCGGCTCCCTAATAGGCCCCCGAGAACACGTCGAAATACAAACAAAATACCGCCGGCGAAACTCCCAGGATAGCGGCACGCTTCACAATGACTTGTTCTGCGCTAGTAAGCGGGCGGGTGGGGGGGTTGACACCTTCCTCTGGTGGTCCTGTCCAGGGAGATCTGGGTGATTTGTGGAGGAAGCGGAACCTTGTGGCAGCGTTGTCGGAGGAGGAGGAGGAGGGGGGGGGGGGTGTTCCTTCGTCATTATTCCCCACGTCCTTTGCACCTACACAGCTGGAGGCTCGGTCTCGCAGGTGTTGTAAAAAGAGGGTATTATATAGTGGCAGCGCAGTCATTCAACCAACATCCTCTGCCGCCGGGGGCCACTGCCGTGGCTAACAGGGTTGTAATGCGCCGCTGGACATTGTGGCAAAACTAAACAAAAGCCGCCACGTTTAAGTCGGGTTATCAGATTGGGCTGAGAATGATGTCCAGGGTCCAGGGTGATTGTTCCTTCAGCAAGTATAGTTTGTTGTTACTTATACACGCTCGCAAGTAACATTGTGCAGATATGATCTCTTGATAGTTACTGAGTTGCCATGCAGAACATAATGCCATCTATCAGTTGATTGTGCAGAATCCTTGAATAATCAGCGTGCACACCCTTCTGGGTCTAAAAAGAGCTAGGAGGAGTGATTGCCGTGTACGTTCGTGGATAGGATCAAGGTCAATGGTGGTGCTTTGGGGAGTAGGCTGCTCTCTAATTGGATGCAGCAAATTAGCTGCTGAAGTGCCCCTTCAGGTGAAAAATCAGGACCTTTTTTTTCGTTCCTAACATGATAATTTAAAGTGGAAGAGTGGAAAATGAAACAGTGATTGTATGAAGAAGAAAAAAACACACCCAATTAAAACATTTTTAAGAAGAAAAATTAATAATGGCTCAAGATTAGACAGATTGAAGTCTGATAGCCAAATCTAACCTTCTGTTGCTCTCGGCGGTTACATTGTTCAAGCGTAGGTCTGCACCGTATCTGGTTGCCAAACTGGCCAAGGTATGCTTTAATTTGTCCCCACATGGATCATTGTACTGGCACTGGAACCAGCCACTCCAACTGTTCCAGCTGAAGCTGTTGATAGACAGACAAAAGCATAGCTGACAACATTATCTTTTAGTTGATTAGAATCTGGGCCCGTACAATTAGGTAATGAAGGTAATGTATATCATTCCACACACTTTAGTTAAAATAATTAAACCCATGATGCCCATAAGTCATTCGCAGATTTAGTTTTTCCTATTCCTTTACTTTATTTTACTTTACTTTATACTGTTTTCATGAACATATTTTTTTAATGCCCTCACAAAAATAACAAAACTCGTTGCGTATTGAATCCACGTCTTTGACCTCATGTATCTTGGACTGGTTTTCCTACATTTCTAGAAAAGCACTACATGATTTTTTTTTTGCAGTTTTGTTTTAGGAGATAAGAGAAGAGAAATATGCTCTTCCATCATTGCATTTCACATGATCGGGTTTGGAAATTGCTTACAGTGCCATAAATGGAGACAATGTTCCTTAACTTACATTTTCCTGTCCAGCTTGTTCCTTTTGCTCGCCGTGGCAGCAGGGCCAGGGGCCACTTTCCTTTTATTACCAAGGTTACAGAGGAAAGAATGGAGGAAAATTGTTTCCAGGTATATGACTTTAATCAGGGCCAGACTTCGTGAGAGGCACCTCCATCAGCTGTGGAGCGAGGCCCAGATGGCGGGTCACATGGGGAACCAGGAAACAGCAGGGATGGGCCACAGTGACATAACATAATACAGCCCTGCGCTGGCTCTTCCTGCATGCATGCATGCACGCACGCACGCACACACATACACACACACACATGCAGATCCACACTTTGGAATGTGGACATAATTAAATTAATGCAGTGCATTAAGATATGCAGAAAGACACATGCATACACACACACACACACACAGGCACACACCCACCAGGTTCAAAGCAGGTTTAGGAGGAATCTAAGCTATTTTGTTTACTATACTAACGGTTATTTCACCTAATTATTATCTATTAATGAATTATTTAGTGTGTCTACTCTCTTCACTATCCATTTTCCGTAACTACTGTTGTTTCAGTGCATTACCCTGAGGTTGTCAGGCAGCAGAACAATACACATTGTGAGCGGTGACAGTGATAAACCCCCGTGAATCTATGAATGGGTCGCGCCGGGGGATGACACCCATATGGGGGGAAATGGGTGTAGATTAGCAAGGGAAATGACACAGCTTCCACCTAATTTAATTGTGACCCTAGCAGAACCACAGACGGAACCTCTGGGGTGCAGCACACCCTGTGTCTGTCACGGCCGTGTCCCATGGCCTCCCCTGGGTCCTACACTCCTCCCGGTTACCTGCTCATTAGCGTCATCACCTCCACCTGTTCCCTGTTAATTAACCGCCATATATAAACTCTGCCTCTCCACACACTCACTGCCAGATCGTACTCGTACACACTGACACTACTCTCTCGGATTACCTGCCTCTTGGATTACCTTACCTGTTGCCGATCTCCTGCCTGTCTGACTACCCCGCCTGTTGCCGATCTCCTGCCTGTCTGACTACCCCGCCTGTTGCCGATCTCCTGCCTGTCTGACTACCTCGCCTGTTGCCGACCTCCTGCCTGTCTGACTACCACGTCTGTTGCCGATTCCCTGCCTGTCTACCGGTCCCGCCCGGTTTACTGTTCATTTCCTGTATATGATCTTAAGTAAACCCTTTTATTACGTTATCTACGTCTGTGTCGTCTGTTGTCTGCTCTTGGGTCCAACACCAAACACGATCGTCACAGAACGATCTGGCCAACATGGACCCAGCGGACGCGGACTCGCAGTCCGTCTTACTCCAGAAGGCAGTCGCCAGCCAGGGCGAGTTTCTGGGGCAGCACGAACAAGCACTTCGGAACCTCGCCGACAACAACCAGGCCATGATCAACCAGATCACTCAACTAGCCAAGCAAGTAGCCCTGTTAACCTCTTGCCTTACCCCGCCAGTCGCATCAGCCCAGTCCGACCAGCCCATCCCGGCTCCACTTCCAGCGCCTTTTCCGACGAGGGACTCCTACGCCCCGGATCC
>OOFB01037368.1:25802-37555 GCA_900323305.1 Trachyrincus murrayi
TGATTTCTCATGCCGTTTAAGTATAGCGTATGTTGTTAATATTACTGTCCTTCTGAAATTAAGTCGATTTATATTCGTATTAATTATTTCCGAAATAGACTTGATATGGTTTATGGTTTGGATGTTGTGATGGCCTATTATTATTATTATTATTATTATTATTATTATTGCACTGCATATAATAGTGAGAAACAAGTGACGACAGAGGTAGAGGGTAACCCCAGTCACAGTGTTGGTGTCTTCTTCTGTAGCTGGACAACCTGACACTGATGGAGATAAACACCACACGGAGCTTCCTCCTCGACTCTCTCAACTGCATGTACAAACTGCGCTCCAACATGCAGCCCGGCTCCAGTACGGGAAAGGCCCTTGACCACTGACCGTACGGATCAAGGACCGCTACCAGTGGGTCGTCTGGGTTCGGCACCGGCACGGCGAGTGAAAAGAGATGGACCTCTGAGCGGGGGTGGAAAAGTTTGGTTTCTGTTTAACAACCGGAGGCAAAGGGATGACTACGAATGGGTAAGGGTCGTAAGGGTCGTGACCCCTGGTCCGTTTTCTGAAGGAAGATGTGCGTTTATCTGCTGTGCAGGATGTAATATGTGGATGATATACTGTACCTGGACTCAAGCATCTGCATTACTTTTTTATGGTTGCTTTGTGCAGATGTCGGAAACGGTATATAAATGTTCTTTGGCTGGCTAAAGCTATGGTAATTTCCGCATTATGTCAAAGCAATGGGATATGGCAACACGTATATAAAAATAATTGTTTCATAACATCTTTGCTAAAATGCTAAATCAATAAATGTAATTGAATTGTGGCTATTTGGTTTTGTTGTATATTGAACAATATGCATACAGAAATGTACATTTTCACGTTTTGACATGGTAATGAATGTACTCATTATTTGACTGCACACTCATTTGGTGGGTCCAGGGCACCCCTACTATAGACCCTCCCTACTATAGACCCCCCCTACTATAGACCACCCCTACTATAGACCCTCCCTACTATAGACCACCCCCTACTATAGACCACCCCCCCTACTATAGACCACCCCTATTATAGACCACAAGTTCAAGGATTTGGAAATTCCTGGACTGCCCCAAAACACACAAGCAAAAATAATGACACTTTGAAATATTTTATTTTTGTCTGAAATCACAGCCATATTCATAAATACCTAATTACTACATTCAACAAAGAATATATTACATTACAAGGAATTCAAACAAGTACATTTTTTTTTTGAAAAACAATTTCACAGCATCTAGACATCCTCCACTGAGTAAGGGGGCTATTGCGCAGCGTGCGTGGACTGAAGATGCAGGATATGGAGTCGGAGGTGGGGTCAGGGGTCAGGGGTGGGGGGTGTTTTACTGCTCTCCCCTCCATGCTCATTGGCGGCTCACCTCCACATTGAGTGTTCCCTACTACGAAACTGATGTGGCTGTGTGTGTGCTCTTTGCTATGTTCTGCTTCATGACAAAAAAACAAAAACAAACATTTGACCTGTCTGAGATCAATTGGTCAGGTGGGTGTCACAGCGTGGATCATGTCAAAAATACATCTCAGAATCAGCATTCTGTACTGTGATATGACGTGTTTACAATTATGCTTATTTAAAAAAAGGAAAAAAAAGAAAAACTCCATCGTGTTTAATCTTGGGAGTCAGAAGTACAGTCCTACAATGGATTACCGTCATTCCTGTATTGTACTTGTAATGCCACACTGAAGAGACACCCCCTGGTCAAGTCAGATCCTACAGTGCACAGTCAGTGCTGTACTATAGGGAGGGGTCCTAGGGGGCAGGTGGAGCACAGCACCAGGGCCGGTGTGAGTGCAGGTACAAGGTTCCAGTGTGGACATGCTGAAGCGCTTCATTAGTGACACTGACACTCCATTCACTGTGTTGAGACCAGGACGTGGCTAGGTAAACAAAACAGGGAAAAAAAACCATCTAATGAAATTGCAGTAGCTTTTATTTGCACCGCCACAGAGGCCCAGCATGGAGCAACGGGCACGGTCCTTGAAATTCGATATTGATGTTGGCAAACAAGAGCCTTTGGATGACTGATCAAGGTTTCTCATGCTGGGGAAATGGAGGGAACAGATATTTGACAAAATTGACATCAATGTAAAATGGGACAAAAATAATGCGTTAGTTGGCCATCCCGGTTAGAATGTTGGCGACCTAATTGCGACTTATTATAAATTGAGGATCCGATATGGTCTTACAATGACCCCTTTTGGCACTAACTCCTTAAATGGCTCTTGCAAAGCACCTAACATTGTAAGGCATAATATGCAAACTAATTATACTCCTTTTTGTTGACTATTTAACGAAGACATTTAAATCCAGTGAGTGGAGAAGAACGTGATACCTTTCAGATGGCTGTGCGAGTCGTCATTAATTAACTACTGAGTGTCTCCCTTCATTTAGACAATAAAACAAAAACAGGCACCAACGAGAGGGGGCCCGTCACCAGTATTGGGGGAGGGGGGGAGGGATTCGAACCTAGAGGCACATAGTGTGGGGAAGAAGGGGCTTTAGCTCAGTGACCTACTGTAAGTAAGCTTGGCTGAGCTCAGAGACGGGGGTTGATGGGGGGTGCTGTAACTGGGTGTCGGATGCACAGAGTGCTGGAGAGGAGGGACATGGACAGTAGAACATTGTACCTTTTCTCTCTCCCTCTCTCCTTATGTTACCTCAACATGGACCAGCCAGCAGCAGTACAAACACTAAAAGCACGGCTTTATTTACCAACCCCACCCTCAAAAAAAAGAAAAAGCATTAACATATAAAAAAAAAAATGGCAGGCTTTTTTTTTCTTTTAAAAGAACATTGATTAAGTAATAAAACATACAAAATTCTTTTAGTCTTCATATTATATACAATACAAGGCTCAAGCACCTTTTAAAATTCTTATTCTCAAATTTTTCTATTTTGAAATAAAACATTTCCATTATTCTTTCCAAAAATGTGCATTTTTTTCTAAGTTCTCTCCTAATGTGAACAGTTCTTTGCCGCAACAGAGTACCGACAGGTAGTTCTTCACGTATTCTCCTTAAGTGCATTTTCCAGTTCAAAAACTAATGTGGCCATCGCAACACCATCAGTCCAACTGGCCGGGGACATAGTTATGCTTTTGGTGATGGGGTGGGGGTGTGGTCACCCGCTCATGGAGTGGCTCTTCCTATTGGCAGAATAGTCCGTGTGGGCGTGGCTGTGAGAGCGGTAGGTTGCTGAAGCAGGGCATGATTTACACTACAGTGAGAGGTTTTGTCATGAGTGCGTGTGTGTGTGTGTGTCTATGTGTCTGTAGTACGTGCATGTGTGGAGCTCCTGCTACTTCGGCCCAATGCTCCCACTGATCCCAGGGTTCGGTGACGTTGGCTTGTGGCACCCTCCCTGGCTGGCCGTGACCCAGAGACAGTTTGTCCTTCATCGTTTGGTCCTGCTTCCCCCCCCCCCCGCCCCGTGCATTCGCTCGCGTATCCTTAACGTTGATTTATTCACCGATCCAGCCAGCCAGCCAGCTCCTCTTCCGTCGTTGAGCTACGCTAACAACAACAACAAGGCCATAAAAAATAAACTCTAGGTGTGTGTCTAAGAGGAGGAGGTGGCTGGGCCCAGGACCCCTGGAGGGGGGCCCGTCAGCTCCGCAGAGCGGGGTCACCTGGGAGGGTAGCCCTTGTAGTGGCCCCCTCTGGGCCAGTGTGTCTGTGGCAGCGTCAGGCACTTCCTGAAGTGCTCCAGCTCCGCCTGCAGCTTCTCCCGCTCCAGCGCCAGCTTCTGTCTCTGGGACATCAGCTCCTACACACACACACACACACACACACACACACACACACAGTGTGTAGTTTCTCTTACCCCCATGCTGTGAGACAGCTGCTCAGCAGTCAGACTGAGGTTGTAGTTCTGAGCTTCTAGCCGTCGGCACTGGCTCTGCAGCACTTGTCGCTCCACGCTTTGTTCTGTGAGATGACATGAAGAGTGAGGACTCAGCTTTCGCTGTCGCCGTACAACACAGGAACCCGCTCAATGCCGATTTAGCTTCCTTTTTGCTTCTTTACCGACATGAATCCATAATGGCCGTCGGGTAGAGTTTACTGACGAGTACAAAGCGTGACCACTGCCCTCTAGTGTGCATTCGTCGTAGAGCGTTACACCATTGTTGCAAGATTAAAATGTATCTAAAGATTATTAAGACATTAGGAATTCAGGAAATCAGTTGTAGCTGGACACCACACACACACACAAGTACACACACATGGAAAAACAACAAAAACAAACTGCACTTCTGCACTTGATTCAATGCACAGTGCTTACCTTCAATGTACTCCTGATAGGCTTCAAAAATAGACTCAATCCCCTGCCATTTGGGCACGGGGGCCTCCTCTTCCTCCTCTTCTTCATCGGAGTCCTCCGGGCCGGACACGTCGTCCCTGGTTCCCGGGCCCTCCCGGAGCGGGGCCATGGGGAAGTGCTGCCCGTTGGACTGGGGGAGGGCGTGGCCGTGGGGATGGGGATGCAGGTGGGGAACAGAGTGGCCAAGCGAGGAGTGTGGATGGGGAAGGGCCTGGGCCGCCCGCCCGGGAGCGCACTGCAGCTCAGGAATGTTGTACCGGACGGACGAGTCCTGGGGGTGGGAGGACTCGGGGGCTCCCGTGGCGCCGCCTGTGGGGAGACATGGGGAAATGGGAGGGTGGCGGGGGTCAGCATGTCTTCAACCTGAGCAACAAGCACGTCTCTGGCGTTCAGGTGCCTCTGATGCAGGGTAGGAAAGTAACTTTCTTGTAAGGAGCGCTTGTTTTTGGCCCCATGGAATACGTTGGGAAACACCTTATCGTTTCTGTGTTGCATTGACAGACCAATATTCAATGACTCCAATGAAAATACAAATGCAAAATACAGAGTAAAATACAGAAGTTAACGCTATATTTTATTCTAAAACTGATTGAGTGTACAGCGATCAGCAGTACAGCAGTTCATTTTCAAGTCATGCGTGTTGTCTTCTCCATTATCAGTAAGTGTTGTCCCTCTTCCTCAGAAGCAGTAGAATGCTCGCTCGGATAACACATTGATTGTGGTCTAATTAAGCCCCGAGTCTAACGAGTCTCAGATCTTTTACACAAATAATGAACAATCAATGCATTAACTGTTGTGTGTGCTGTTCCCCTATTCCCGTTGAACGACACATGAACGGCATTGAGCATTTAAATACACAAACCAATCAAAACACACCCCATGGTCAAGTCAATGCTAAGAGAGGGAGAACCAATTCATTTATACTGATTTGACAGGCGTTTGTTAAATTTAGAAATGTGTTTTTAAACATCAGATTTGCACTTCTTTAAGACGTTAGCCAACCGATCACCAGGCGCTCCCGGAGCTGCTGATGTCGTACCTTTGTGTTTCTGGAGGGCCTTCTGAGTGGACTGAAGCACGGACTCGTGGAACTGCTGGGCGAACTCCTCTGGCGTGAAGCTGTCCCAGGGCTTGGAGCGTCCGTTGAGGCTGGCGGGCCCCTCTTTGGGCTGCACGGGGAGAGGGGGCTGCAGGCTGCTCAGCAGATTGCAGCTCCTCTTGGGCAGGGGCCCCTCGCCACCGGGCCCCCGGGACTTGTCCGGGTAGACGGACGACGGGAGGGGTTCCTTTGGTCTCAGCGTGTCACCAAGGGAGGCTTTGGGGTGGCCGCCAGGGGAGGGTAGACCGTGTCCCGAGGGACTGTGGGGTCGGGCGCAGGGCGGGTCTTCTGATTGGCTGGGAGCCGGGGCCGTGTCGGGTTCTGTTGTCACATAAATACATGAGACGAGATGAGTGCTAGGATCCACACTGGGTTCAGAAACGGAAACACATTTACATAATGCAATACTTCCACTTTAGATGCTCTTCCGGATAAAATGTATTAATAAACACACACATCGTGGTGTAAACAACGTACGTATTTAGCCTGTTCCTTACCGGACAACTGTGCTGGAGGGCTTTTACACAGAGGATGGGTAGCATGCCTGATGGTATCTAAGGTTACGCTCTTTTCTTTAATAGCCTGAAGCAGCTCCACTACCCTTTCATTGTCTGAATGAAGAGGAAAGAATGGATGCAAGACCGAGAGGCAGGCAGAGATGGTAACAGAGAAATGGGGAGAGAGGTAGAGAGAGAGAGAGAAAGAGAGAGAGAGAGAGAACTTGTAAGTCTCTGTAGTCTTACTCCCAGCTGTGTATACCCAATACAAAATTCCATAAGCACTGCACTATCTGTTCTGAGAATGAAGATGCGTTTCGGGAGAGAGAGAGAGAATGGGTGAGAGAGAGACTGTGAGTGTGAGTGTGTGTGTGTGTGTGTGTGTGTGTGTGTGTGTGTGTGCGTGCGCGCCTGTGTGTGTGTGTGTGTGTGTGTGTGTGTGTGTGTGTGTGTGCCTGCGTGCGTGTGTGTGTGCGTGTGTGTGTGTGTGTGTGTGTGTGTGTGTGTGTGTGAGAATGAGAGAGAGAGAGCGAGAGAGTGAACGAAAGGGATACTGTACACACGCATCTGTCAGAGTATACATTATGCATGAGTGAGTGTGTGTATGTGTGTGTGTGTGTGTGTACAGAAACAAGACACACACACAATTATACCTGCTAAAAGTAGACCAAAGTGAACGAGCAGCCAATCGCTGCCTGTGTAGTATATGCTAAGTGCTAAGTGCAGTCAGTCAGGCTTACGTGACTCATCTCTGACCGTGCACAATTAACTCCAGGGTAGAATCAACCGTCCTCATGGGAAAATAACATAACTAATAGATACAATTGAGTATACAGGCGTAGTACCTCCTGTGGAGTATGAACTAGAAAGTTACAAATCAAAATGGACAAATCAACTAATGGTGTATTTTAATGGCTGAATTGCTTTTCTGGGTACCAATTCAAGGTAATGTAAAAAAAAAAAAAAAAAAAAGACCTTGCCCTAATGGTTACGCAATACTAGTAATGTGGCCGTGAGGCTGAATGTGCTCGTTTGTGTGTCCTGTGTTAGTATGTGTTGCAGTGTGTGTGTTAGTGCGTGTGTGCGTGACCGTGTGCGTGTGACCGTGTGCGTGTGTGCGTGACCGTGTGTGCGTGACCGTGTGCGTGTGTGCGTGACCGTGTGTGCGTGAGTGTGCGCGTGCGTGTGCGGGTGTGTGTGTGTGTGTGTGGTGTGTGTGTGTGTGTGCGTGTGTGCGTGACCGTGTGCGTGTGTCGTGTGCGTGTGCGTGACCGTGTGTGCGTGTGTGCGTGACCGTGTGCGTGTGTGCGTGACCGTGTGCGTGTGTGCGTGACCGTGTGCGTGTGCGACCGTGTGCGTGTGTGCGTGACCGTGTGTGCGTGTGTGCGTGACCGTGTGTGCGTGACCGTGTGCAGCGCGGTAGCCGTACCTCTCCTCTGCTGCAGCGTGACGTGGGACAGGCTGAACATGGTGAGGAAGCGCTTCTTGTCCTCCAGCTCGGGCGCGCGGTCCATCTCCTCGGGGGTGAAGCGCGTGCTGAGCGGCGGCGGCGGCGGGGGAGGGGGAGGGGCCCGCTTGCCGCTGCGTGCCAGCGGGGAGGGGCTGCGCTCCCTCAGCATCCTCCTCCTCTTCCTCCGCTTCTGCTGCACCAGGTCGTCGCGGCGACCCACCGTGGTCAGGCCGAACACGCCCAGGAAGTCCAGTTTCTGGGGGGGGGGGGTCACATTAATATGTATAAATTATACAAGGACATCATCATGCCAGAGTTCTGCTTACGGCCCGACGAAATGCTTCTGTATCGCGGCGTGAGCGTTAGCGCGCTAAGCGCTAAGCTATTGCTCCGTGTGTGCCCCTGTGTCTCCACCAGAGGGGGCAAGCGAGGGTACCTTACCTCCGTGGAGTCGTCCAGCTTGAGCGGGGGCTGCTCCGCCACCCTCCGGAGGTGGGCTCTCACCTCCTCCTCGTCACTCTCATCGTACGAGTCATCCAGCTCATAATAGTAACCTGCAACACACACACACACACACACACACACACTCAGTACTCCCCGCCGTGAGGAGTGGTTGAGTTGGGGTGGGGGTGGGGGGGGGTGGGTGAGCTTTGCCTACCTTTCTCCCGAGCCTCTTTCCTCCTCCTCTCCTCCAGGTCCAGCTTGCTGACGGGCCAGCGATGCTGTTGGAGGAACTCGTCGTACATCAGGGTGGTGTCGGGGCCCGCGCTCAGGCTCGTCAGGCTCGTGGACTGGCTCAGCCCCAACCCCAGCCCTAGCCCCAACCCCGGGACCCCCGCCGTGACCACGGCGGGCCCCTGGCCGTGTCTGCTGGGTCCCTGGTGTCCCTGGAAGCCCTTCATCCCAGTGCCGCCCTTGGCCGCCCCGCCCACATCGCTGTACTGGCTGGACAAGGACAGAGAGGCGCGCTGCTGGCTGAAGAAGGACTGGGTGGACTTCTCCAGCTCCGCCAGGAAGGTGCTGGGTTCGGGCAGGCCCGGCGGGCCCCGGAGCGGGAGGTACTTCTCCATGCCTCCCCCGTCTCTCCGCCGAGCAGCGTCCTCGTGCTTGCTGGAGGGCCCGGCGGCCAGGCGGCTGATGTCGTAGTGGGCCACCCCCGAAGGCTCCTGGTTGCGCCGGGAGTCGGTGGACGTGTCGATGAGGGAGACGGGGTTCCATAGCGTGGTGGGAGGAGGGTTGTGTTCACGGGGCGGCTGGGGCGGTTTGGGGGAGATGAGGGGCGGAGGGGCGCCCAGGTGAGAGAGGAGGTCTCTGCTCCCGGGGTCATGGTGGTTCGGTAAAGATCTGTTGGGAGACAGAGAGTGCAGAGGGGCGTCACACGGGTGTCTGTAGTCACCGGGGAATCAGAAATACCGGTCCCCTCTCCTACGATGCACAGGCACAGGAACGCTTGTGGTCTTCCCTGTTTATTCACCAAAGGGTACGTATACGTGTGCACATGTATGTGTATATGCATGCATGGGAGTGCGTGTGCAGAGCTGCGTTATCAGGCACAGGCAGAGTAGCCTTGAGCAGAGAGGATGTGGGCCAGCCCTACTATCTGTCCTCCAGATATACAGAGCTGCTTTTGATCTGCAAGGCCCGTTTTAGTATGACACACACACACACACACACACACACACACACACACACACACACACACACGGGTAGGGTGAGTTCAAGAAGAGGTCTACTGTGGGAGATGCTTGGTAGAAATGACAGGTTCTTCTGACAGCCGGCAGAAACAGACAGGTGACTGACACAGGTAATGGAGATAGTGACGGATCGCTACAGTGGATGACAGAAGCAGTAGCAGTGTAATAAAACAGTCGGAGGATATGGACAACATAAGAGTGGACGGTCGGAGGACGAGCGATGGACTGCGTGAGAGGATATGACAGAATGGATATGAAAGCAAGTAAAGCGTTGCAGGACACAAGACGGCAACAGTGAAAAACACAGGGAAGCAGAGACGAGGGAATATTTTCAACGTGCAGTTTTAAATCAAGCTCAAAGAGGACGAGTAGGCCTCGTTCCAAATTAAGACTCGTCAGTGGCACCACTAAATGCCTGGCCAATCAGATTACCCCTGCCTACTGGTCGCATTAGTGTCCTTGCGGTTGCATGTTTTATCTACAATCTGCAGCCCCGGGGCTCTGACTGTACTGTCGTGTTACTGATAGCAGATGTGTGTATCGTCCATGCACTCTGGCAGTTCAGCATTAACCCCAGTAAATAAGCCCCCCTCTCCTCCTTAATCTCCCAAGTCATTCACACACAAACACAAGCACACCGGCACACACACACACACACAAACAAAGTGGGGTTTATATGCTTAACCAGGTATAGGGAGGATTAGCCCGGAAATGAGCCTTTGTCTTGATGAGCTTTCCTATACCCTGCTCATCCACTCTGAATGGGACAGCAGCCATGGGGACCTCCCGTTGCACCAGGAATCAACACCTAAAACATGGTGTTGTTGTGATCCTGTGTGTTTGCATGTCAGGGCTGGATGGACGGGACGGGACAGAAATAGCCCAGACCAAACTGAATGAACGCAATGCTTCTGACAGGGTTCATTTATTTCCTGGTCCCGCCTGATAACAGCCTTCTAAAGCCCTGACAGCTTCTGACGCAGCCCAAGCGGTCCCATGTAGGACAGCTCTGGCAGCAGCACAGTCCCCATTGCGCACGAGGGCAGACATGCATGTCGGCGTGTACGTTCCTTAACGTCTCAGACATCCCTCGGGAAACAAGTCAAAAGAGTGGAGGATGAGCATGTATGCGTGTCATTGTTTGTCTGCGTGTTTATCTTGCGCGTGTGCGTGTGTGCGTGTGTCCTCGGACCTGTGTGCCTCTGTCCTGTGCTCCGGCACTCCGTCGGGTCTTCCCAGGTCCAGGTGCTGCTCCAGGACCTGCTGGCGGAACTCCGACACCTGGTACTGGCGGTCCTCCTTCTCCTGCCGCAGCTTGCGTTGCCGTGCCAACCAGCGCTCCTCCTCGTTGGTCCTCTGCAGCATGATGGCGGACGAGAGGGCGGTCCCCACCACGCCGGGTGCCATGTAGAGGCCCACGTGGGCGGAGACTAGGCCCGGCAGGGCGTGGTGGGATTGGACCATCGACGAGTGGAGTCCCGGGGGGATGGGCTTAGGAGCGGGAAGCACCGCCTCTTTGGTTTTCTCTGCATAGGGAAGGTCAACGGGGTCAAACGTCAGCAAATAACAATAATAATAATAATAATAATAATAATGAATAATGAAAACTAAATGATTCAAATACTTTTATCTTTTAACTGTGAAGAACATTGATATACAGCAATTTAGGGTTGGCTCTGCCTTTAGTAACACGTGTAGAAACGTATAATAATTTCATCCATGGGGTCCAGGGGGGGGAAGCCGTCTTACCAGGCCGGTTAGGGGTGAGTCTCTCGGGCTTGGTCCGCTCTTCCTGGCCCCGCATGGCGTGGAGCTCGGCCAGGTAGTGGCTCTCCATGGCCTTGGCCACCTGCAGCTCCTTCTCCCTCAGCGCCCGCTCCTTCTGCCTCTCCAGCTCCCGCTCCCGTTCACGCTCCTTCTCCCGCTCTCTCTCCCTCTCCCGCTCGCGCTCTCGTTCCCTCTCCCTCTCCCTCTCCAGCTCCTTTTCCCTCTCCCTCTCCCGCTCGCGCTCCCTCTCGCGCTCCTTCTCCCGCTCCGCCTCGCGCTCCCTCTCTTTCTCCCGCTCCCGCTCTCGCTCTCGCTCCCGCTCCCGCTGCCGCAGCTCATCCTCCAGCTGGAGCCTGAGACGAGAGGACCGGGGAGAGAGGACGGGAAAGAACAGAATAACAGTTGGAGGACATGTGACACAACACGACACAGCACAGCACGGCACGGCGGGGGCTATAGAGTCCACGGGTGATTTTGCGGTGGGGGGGTTTCTTTTGTCACGTGCGTTACCTCTCGGACAGCCTCTCCGACTGCAGTGCGGACAGGGAGGGGTGGGCGAGGTCCCCGGGGTAGCGCACGCCGGGCAGGTGCATGTGGACGGCAGAGGGGTGCAGAGGCGGCAGCCCCCCTCCCCCCGGCAGAGAGTAGAAGGGCGACCTCAGCGCCGAGAGACAGAAGGGGTCGTCCATTCTGAGAGAGAGAGAGAGAGAGAGGGAGAGAGAGAGAGAGGGAGAGGCAGAGAGAGAGAGAGAAGGAGAGAAAGAGAGAGAGAGAGAAATATGAAATGAAGATCTCCCTGGTGGCGGTGCAGTGCTCGCTTCATTAACCTGTGTGTCTCCAACTCCCAGAGGAGCTCCATCACAGGCTCTTC